>JAWLRI010001095.1:1033724-1080144 GCA_034781795.1 Crypturellus tataupa
TCCCCAGGTGCAGGACCGTGCACTTGGCCTTGTTGAATTTCATGAGGTTTCTCACCACCCAGTTGTCCAGTCTGTCCAGGTCCCTGGACAGGATGACATGGAATGGTGACATGACTGAGAATGACAGGAATGGTGACATGACTGAGTCAAAAGGAGTAGAGAGGGGTAGTCAGTGATGAAAGTGAGTATTCCTGTGAAAATGCTTATTAATTATACACAAAACTTATCTTCAATATTAAGAAATGAGTGTATATTTTTCAGAAAGTTAGTTTTAAGTACTTAAATTCTTCTGAATTTCCATCAAATCTTTTTTGACTCGAAAAATCCATTCTTCCTATTGTCTCTCAGGGAAGCAGTGGAGGGATAGGGAAGCATACTTCATTTTGTGCCGCTTGATGAAAGTTTATCCTGTTTCTCCCCGTTCTTATAGTGTCAGTTGCTGATGTGTAGCCCTAAGATTAAGAATGGTGTAAGTTTTTTGGTAGTTGACTAAAATGCCCAGATCTTAGAGCTGGATATTTCATCTTTCTTAACTAAAATCAACTGAATATCTCTCTACTTAATGACTTATATGCACCTTCTTTAAGAACCTTATTTTGCCTTCTCTTCAAATAGTGGTTTTCCTTTAACTCGATGCAGCATAGTTGCTGATAATAGTAAGCAAGAATGAGGAAACTGCTGACTGTGTAGTCAAAGCTCCTGATCAATAGAGTTCTGCCATTTTCCCTTTCGGTTCCTTATTTTCTCTGCTTCACAAATCAGTTTTAATTGCCCTCTCTCACTGGTTCTCTGCTCTTGTGACTAAGGGACTGCATCGGAGTTGCATGCCCAGCTATTACTACTTTTGTTGACAGAACATTTAACTATGGGAGGATGTTATAGATAGCAGCAATATGGCAATTGGCAGCAGAAGCTTTTGGGGCTTTGGCATGATAGTATTGTTGAGTTTGGGGAGTGTCTTCTTTTTTTTCCTTGCTCTATCACTTGATGTTAAAAATCTGAGAACAGTCAGAGTCTCAGGAACTTTCTGTGGATTTGTGAGATCTGTGGGATAAAGACTGTTATGTCGGAGCAGTAAAGGGCCGGAAGAAAGAAGCATCCAATTAGTTTCTCCTCTTGGTCTTTGCATTCTGGCAACTAGACTAAGCTTCTGCCATCTTTTCATGGAATACACATGTTTTACAGCAATGAAAGTGCTAAATATTATATTCTGCTTAGGCTAAATACTATGAGTTTGTCCTATAATGGAGGATAGGCCAATCCTATTCTGATTGGCCATATAATTACCAGAAGATATTTGTGTCTGCACGTTTTGTTTCTCCAGAAGGGAAATAAAAAAAAAAAAAAATTGCTTGCCCAAGCAATTCATGTAGGGGTTTTGCATGCAGACTATTGCCTTAGAAATCGACTCAAAATTCAAGTCCTTACAACGTCATATGAAGAGATTTAAAGATCTGACTGTTAGGCATAGACACAAGTGCCAGGAGAGATTTTGAACCCTTTTGCAGACATTCTCCATAAAACAATCTTTGAATATTCTAATAAAAGGGAGAGGCCTGTTATCACTACGTCCATGAAAAACATGGTCAGGACAGGGTAAGGAACTAGAAAGTAAGTGGTCCATCAGTATTTGCCTTGTCTCTGTTTTGCCTTAGAGTAATTTTTCAACCTCTCTGGCCATTGTTGGGACGTGGAGTTTGTGTTCTCCATGTTAAAATAATATATTCCTTCTGACCTGTATGTGTGTGCTTGTGTCCATCATCTTTACCTTTTTTCTTACTTGATTCGTTCTATGGACAGAAACATATGTCTTGCTTCTGTCTTTCATGTAACTTCCTTTGTTCAGAGTTTTGGTATTCCTACAATCAGATTTCTCACTTTACGTCAATCTCAATGACAGATAGAGGGGACATTAAGAATGCCCTTTTCTGGTTGGCTGTGACGATACTCACAAACTTAGAGGAGTTCTTACTACTTGTTGGGAGAAACACTTGCAAAGACAAAGTAAATCTGCCTTTTTGCTTAAGAGGACAATAAAATGTGACTTACTCACGACAGAGTATTTTATTTTGCTTGGACCTAGCAGTGTTCAGAAGGAGGACAGGAAGACCTCTCAGGAACTAGCTATTCGGCATTGTATGGAAGGCATTTAAATGAAAGCTCTATGTATAAATGGAGTGTCATGCCATACGTATGGCAGAAAAAGAATTAGTTCATTAGTGTGAGGAGAGAAGAGACAATGCCAGCTGATTTAGTAGTTTGTTATCAAATAATGCCTCATCTGCCAGCTTTTGGAAAGAAAAACTTGTCTGTTCTTCACTGGATTTCATGTGGCCAGGAGTCACCTCTCCCTGAGATTCTCTCTAGTCTCAGATCTCTGTATAGGAATCTTTGTTGGCAACTATTATTTATAGTTAAATAGGGGGTAATAGGGCATAGGTATGAATATTAATATACTTTTTTTGCATTTCATGAAGTCTTTTACAGAGTTCAGTGTGTGAAAGTATACAGGAGGAAATTAAATATCATGGTAATAAACGCAGAGTTTTTTCATGGATCAGAAACTGGTGTTATCAGAACTAAGACTTGGATTTCCATGTAATGAAAATCCATGCAAATCCATTGATTTGGAATAGAACTATGATCATTTGAAGTTTTACTTATACATTTATTGATGGGAAAAATACAGAAGCAACAAGATTGTATAACAGATTCTATTGGATAGACATAACACAAAAAGAAAATTTGATAAATGAAAGATAATGCACACAGGTGAAATCATTAGAATTTTTGTAGAAAAAAAATTTAAATTAATTGCACTGCTTTAGGACAACAGTTTAAAGCTATTGTCGGTGGCTCGTGGATTATTTTTACCAGCAGTCAAAAGTCAAGCAGTATCAGAGAATGCTTAAACATAATATTAGTGAAACTGTATTTAAACACACTTTCCTTCTAAATGTTTGCACTTTTTTTTTTCCATTCTATATATTAAAAAATAATTTAGGAGGAAGGAGCAAGAGGAACACTTCCTCTTTCGGTGCTATTCACTGTTGTTATCTCCGAGTCACCTCCTTACATTGCAAATTTTATACTTTTTCTACATACACGCCTTCTACAGTTCCTGCATGGAAGCATATCAAATGCTTTACTGAAATCTAGATAATTCAGCTGTAATTCATTTCCCTCATTTAGAAAATCTGTTAGCTTATCAAATACAATTTGATACAAATGTTCTAGTAAACTTTCACATTTTATCTCATTTTGCAATTGCTTCTGTCTTTAATTCCTTACTTGCAGAATTGTTCTAAAGCCTAGTGTGCTGCTAAAGGTAGACTGAATAGTTTGGCTGGATTCTTTCCTCCCCCACCTTAAATAAAGTTGTTATATTTTTCTAGTCTCTAATCCCAAACCTCTGTGCTTGCTATTTTAAGCATCAGGTATGGAGATCATCTGTCTTGCCTTCTGTCCCATGAGTTCATGAAGAGATATGTACGGTGCTTCCTTTCAGGTTATATTTACATTTCTACAGACAGATTCCTACTAGCCAGTCCAATCTGTTCCTTTGCGTTAGCATTGGCAGCATTACTTCAGAGTGACCTCCTTTCTGTGGTTTTTTGTCTGTTGCCTAAAGAACTTCTTGCTTTTTGTTTTAATTTGTCTGAAAGACCTGTTTTGACTTGAGTTTTTGGCTAATCTTTTTGTATACTTAGGGTTTTAATCCTGAAAAATACTATTTTCTTTGCTAATAACTTGATTTTTTTTGTTGAATCTCTTCTGATTCTAAATATCTGCAGTAGAGTAGCTATTCAACCTAACAAGTGTCTCTAGTAAGTCTGATTTCCTGGATCTTTTTCTAATGTATTTAATTCTGCCTATTTTTTGGTTACGGCTAAATGTATGTTCTAGTGTGTATCTACATCTCACTTCCAATATAACTTTATGGTTCATTAACAAAAATGGGAATTCATCTTCCTATTCTGTTTGGATGAACCATGTCCAAGGCTTATCCAAATGTTGTTATTTTAAAAAGCAATGCCCTTTAAGACATTATGAAATTTTCCTATTCTTCAGTGACCTTTAAATAAGGAGCCACAATGATACTCAAACAAGACACCGTAGTAAGTCTGTTTTTATAAAGTGGTTTCAGTGCAGTTTTCCAAATCAGCTGCTTAATTTGACAGCTTATCAGGGTTTTTTTTGTGTGAGGTAGTGCGATGTAATAATGTTCCACTAAGTCTACAGACAGATATTCTTTTTTCCTTTTTTTTTTTTCATCTTGGATATCCCAGTGAAGTACAAAGGCTCATCCTTTCTTAGACTTGATAGATCCTGTAATTAAGTTCAGATCTTGATAAAATATGTGGTACGGTTGTCATTACTTTATCACAGAAGCTATAACACCTTTCAGTTAAATACAGCAAGATGGCACAATGCATCTATTTTAGAAGAAGAAAGAAAACGTCAGTGAGCAGCTATTCAGAAAGAGTTGTTCATAAATACTAAAAGAAAGAGGTATCTGAGTGTGTGTTTGTTTTCTTTCTTTTGGCAAGGGATGGTGAATGTACCTGCTGACCACAATTAAGCATGGGGAAGCATGGAAACGTAGTGTCTTCAAAAGACCCCAAACTGTGGTGTTTCAAGTAGGTGGAAGGAAGTAGAAGAGAGCAATGAAGGAAGATCTCAGAATGAGACGCGGCAAATGTGTGTCACAGCTGGTCCTGTCCTGCTCTTCAGGAGGGCCTTCAGCTATTAATAGTCCCTTTAAAAGTCAGATCGCAGAGGATGGAATATTGTCAATGCGTAGGGATTATTTTCCACACTTTTTGGATTGACCTTGCAAACATATGTTTTCCTTGTAGTTTACAGTGTTGTGTCTTGTCCAACATAGTAAAATAAATATAAAATAGCGGCTGAACAACTGTCATTAGTTAAAAAGAAAAAGTAGTAGATCAATTTTTTTATTAAATACTTTTAGCTACTCTGTATTTTACTTTACCATGTAATATTGATAACTCTGACAAATATATTTTGAGTTATTGATTCTGTCATTCTTCTTTTCTTTCGCAGTGTTAGGAGCGTGTTGCCAATGTAGAGTTTTGACCAAATATCAGGTTCCTCTGTGTCTCTTTCTATTCAGCCTGTTCCCCAGTAGCTTGCAGCTGTCTTGTTCAGGTTTACTCAGGGTTTTGTCATGGGCACTCTGTGCTTCAATCACTAAGCCAACCTGTTGTCTACCAACTTCAGGAAAATTTCTTGTGTGTTACGAATATCTACATGAATAAGTGTTTAACTGTTTGGGGCTGTGCCCCTTTGGACACCTTCCTTGATGGACAAACACGTGCTTTTCCTCTGACTGATGCTGATGCTGCTTTACTGCTGGCTGATACAACATGCAAGAGTACAATGTGACAATGTAGTTTACCATAGATTCCTGTTGTGATGCATTAACTTCTGGGACAACTCTGAAGTCAGTCTTAAATGGGAGCCTCTCTCAGGACAGAACAAATCAATGCTATGTTGAGCCTTCCAACTAGATAATCTATCACATGAAAAACAAAATTAATTTTTCTGCAATGACATTGTATTTTAGGTGCTCTCTGAAGATGAGATTTTTTTTATTTGGGGCACATTTGTACATGCGCCACCAGATGAATTATTTTATTGGTGTTGAGATGTGGCAGCAGAATAGTTCTTTACGTCTTCAGGATAGGAACTTCAGTTAAACTAATTCAGAAGCAGTCACTACAATTCATACTACAGAAGGGGAAATGGCAACTTGCTCTGTCCTAGATATATTTTCAAGGGACTGAACCTAATTAACCAAGTGTCCAGAAGAATAGACATTGCTCTCCTGAACATGTGAGTATGTACAAGCTTTAGACTGTCTTTCTTCCCCTTGTACCGTATAAGCACAGGAAAGACAAGTGAGATTCCAGCAATTATTTACGTCCATCTCTCCATCCTGTCATGTGATTACCTTTTTGCCATCTTAAGCCTACTTGGTTAAAAAAAAATAAAACATCTTGCACCTGCAATACCCACACTTTGAAAATAACTTTTTATTTAATATTTCAGATTGCTGATTAATGTCAACTCTGTTGTACCCAACTCTACATCATTATTGTGTTATAGCTTGCATTTATAAATAAGTTCATTGTTTTCCAGGAATGAGTTTCCTTGACCCTAGCAAGGTGTAGCAGGCTGCCCTAAACCAAAGGGTCTTTTGTGCACACTCCCCTCTTGTCAGTAAGGGTGAATAGCTCAGATGATTTATATGCCCTAGTACTCTTGCGAGCTTCGCAAGAGCCTTTTCAAGTAAGTCTCCAGCAGAAACTGAACATCCATCACTATCAGAGGTGCAATACTCTATGAACCACATCCTCATTTCAACTCTTCGAAAGCAGGAGTAACTGAGTTAACAACACTGAGATTATTTGCTTGTAAATTGAAACAGCTGAGATGCAATCGTTTTGTTTTCCTCAGCAGACCTTTTCTGGGTTATAAGTGGCTTTTCTGCTGCAGCAACAAGTTCAGTGGACATTAAAAAGTTGAATGCTGCACAATGCTGTCAGGGTTAAGTATATATAAAGACAAATTTGATTTTCATGGTTTATGGAGCTGATGGACGTTAATAGACTGCTGGTTTAACATTTCAAAATTATAGCTGCATGAGAGGAAGAAAAAAAATGCCCTTTTCAAAAGAACAAACTGTACTAAAAGTTTATCTTAGCTATAGCTGGCTGTGGGAATAAAGCTAGAAAATATGCCTTCATTTCAGAGCACAGGATATAACAAAGCCTCACAGCAATTTTCATTCAGAGGATTCATGAGTACTTCACTTCAGGGTCCCAGTCCTGCATTTCATTCTCATGCAAATTCCCTTTGAAGTCATGTGTGATCTTGAATAAAATACAAAATCAGACTCAAGCTAGTGCTGTGGTTATGCCATCCATTCCCAAAAGATGTTGTGAGATAATGTACACAGGAAGAATTTGGGCAATGAAGTTGCAGGGTGTCATTCCTCTCTCCTCTTAATTGCCTAAGTGCTCTGGTGCTCACAGGTATCCTGTGTTGCATAAATTCTTCATGAGTCAAAGTACCGTCCCTGCGTGTGTGGCTGCTGTCTGGAGTCCCGTGGTGCTTGCTCCTCCAGCCAACCTCCTAATTCTTCAGTATTGCCGTGCTGCAGGTTGTGATGACTGTGGAGCCTGTAGATCACAACCACAATTCACATTGTGCATCTCCAAGCTGACTTCTTTTTTATAGAGGTAGTCAGAGGTGAATATAGTTGTTATTTTCACCAAACCACTTAATGTAAAGCACCCAATATTACATACAGCAAATAGTTATCAATGATCCTCATTGATATCAGTGGCCTAGAGGTCTGCATGAAGTCATTGCTGTTAACATCTGGCTCATGCAAAGTGGTAAATGACAGCAAGGTCGGGACAATGATGCTGTGTGAATACAGTCACTTGAGAAGCTAATGCATGAGGAAAGGTAGACTACGGTAGTGCCAAGGTGTGGGTCTAAGAGCGAGAGATGGTTTTGACAGGAAAACTAGGGACTCTGATGTGAAAATGCAGCAGTCTGAACAGGCGCAATTATGGAAACATTTTTTGTGTGCACAAAAGGCTAAAATTCATGAGGATTTTGCCCCCTTTTGCAGAACTTTGAAACCAACTTCAGAGTACAAGTATTGAGGTCTGGTGTCTGTGCTTCTGTGGAGAAGAACTGGATGTGTAAAAGGGACCCAGGAGAGGTTCCATCTCGATTTATAGTGCCAAGAAGAAAATGAAGTTACTTGATTACAGTATAAGTACTTTCAGGGGAGAAAATACTTTCAGAGCTCTTCAGCAGTTTCTAGAAAGTTATAATCAGAACTAAGTACTCCAGCCAGAAGAATTCGGGAAGTAGAGCATGTGATTTCAGCAGTGAGCCTTGGAATTCATTACTCTTAAGATTTCCTTTCCTTAAGACCTGTTAGAGCCCATTACCGGGTATGAATTAACCAAGCAATAGTTTTATGGCTAAATACAGGATCAGGCAGGTCAATATTCATATCCTGTGATATGCAGATCAGATTGGGCCTGTGTCTATGTTAGGGCTTTTATCAATATAAGAATATGTAAAGACTGTGCTAGCATTGAATTATATAGCTGTAACCTCCCCATAATTAAACAAGTCATACCAGAAAATAAGAACACACTTTCAGGTGTAATTTGTGTGTCCAGAAATAGTGCTGTCTTATGGAATAACTTAAAACATGTTATTCCTATTGAATTAAATTAAGAACATGTTGGCAAAAGAGCAGAAAGTGAATACTGGAAAATATTATCCCCCATCTTAACATATCTTTTTAAGCTTTGTAGCTAGGAAAATGCTTATTAATTACTTGCTTGCTCAACCATTTTATCTGATATCTTACAGTCTGTTGCACATATGTTTTGACCAGCTGACTTTCGTTGGAGAATATTCTACAGAGTAGGCCTGCATACAGCGTTTTCAGCTGAGCAAGAGAGATGAACCATGTTTCAGAAGTTTGTCAAAAATGATATGTTATCCTTGCACTGCCCTGTGGCCATGGTGACCAAGAGGGCTCTGTCAAGATGTATATTATGGCCGTTGTCAAAATGTGGATTTGCCTTGTGCTTTTTTTGGTAGTAGCAATCTATCCTGGTAATCAGACACATTTTAATCTTCATTGCATATACTTTAGATGTAGCCTTGATAGGTTTTTTATAGGCTGTACTATTCTACCTTGGAAATAGTGGTTAGTGTATGCATATATTAATAAAAGTAACAGTTGTAGATCAAGTTGTCTTGTCCCATTTAAACTATTGATTTTTATCATGATTTTTTTTCAGGATCACCATTCTGCACTAAGGTAGAACGATGATCATGAACTGATGGAATGACCATGTGCTTCCTTCTTAGAGTTCTGATTTTTTTCTTAAATGATATTTATTAAACAGCAATGCCATAATATTTTATTAGAAGGGTGTTTTCACATTTTACCTGCTAATGTATTAGCTGTTTAGAATTAGTATTTATTGAATAGTTTATCATTCTTAGTACCAAACATATAAAAATGAGTGCTTCGCGTCATTTGAAGCTACTAGAATTCATAAAGTTGGGAACCTGACAATACCCTTATCTAATTTCTTCAGCACACTGGGTGTCAGTGTGTTCTTGAAAAGGTCAACTAGTTTCCCGAGGGAAAAAAGTGAATGTGTAAATTGTGCTAGCAGAGCTATTTTCTTTGAAAGGTTGTTCTTTTGCCTATTTAACATTTCATAACTATTTGAAAGTAGAAGTAAAGTCTACCTTTTTGTAACTGCATTGGCAAATGGATTTTTGTAAAAGAAAATGAAAAATGAAGCATATTGACAGCTGACTAGTGGTCACATATTTGCTTGCAAATTCATGTAGACTGAAATTGTCCAGTAATGATTGTTCTTTTCATTTTGATGCTTCAGCTCAGATTTAACTGAAAATCAAGCCAATAAATTTCTACCTACGTGTCAGCTAGATGCCAGCTCTAGGTTATCCATTTAAATGGTGGCCTTGCTAACTGTAAAACTCCTCGCATGGAAACGTGTTCTGGATAACGGCGTAAGGACTTGGGGTATCTTGGCAAATCTGGCGCAGGCCAGGTCTGTGTGCTGGTGGGACGCACTGAAACCGCCTGTGTAGGAGAGGCAACTGTCAGGCTGTCTCATATTCATCCCCCCATCAGTGACTCTTTCTCCTACATTAACCCAGAGCAAAGGAAGATAGGAAAAGTCATGAAACAGAGCTCAGGAAAGTGATAAATGTGGTGTGATAACCATGGCTTTCCTCCCTTGGGAGCATCCTAAACCATTAAAGTAGGAAATTTCTCTAGAAAAGATTTTAATGCAGAATTTCTTGCTGTTTGAGCAACACGGTGCCTAACTTTCTTCAAGACAGCAAAATGAAATGTTCACAACAATTCTTAGTCTTCTCAGTTTGGCAACACAAAAAAAGGGACAAAAATAAACTGAAAAATAATTGCGAACACCTTGCAGATTTAAAATAAAGATGAGTTTTATTGCAAAGTAGTACAGTGAGGCACTTTTTTTTTATATTAGAGAATCAGATTATTTCACTTTTTTAGGGTAGAAAGCTAAATCCCTGCTGGGGGTCCACCCACGGTCCTGATGCTCTTGCGTGGTGGACTGCTTGTTATAGCTCTGCATTCCTGAAGCACTCTGCCTTTATCTCAGTGAACATCTGTTTCTATTATTTACAGTTTCTGTTTCTGTGCCTTGCCAAAAGCATTAAAAAAAGAAGTATGTGTACAAGTTTAAACCTTTCCATTTGAAATAGATTATTCTTTCATAGTAAAAAGTCTGCAAGGCATAAATACACAAATTGAAACGCCACTTCTAGACAGAGCTGAAAGTCTGGGGCTTGCTTTGGCCAAGGGCTACTTTTTCTGCTGCACTGCTGACACTGAACAGATTTTTCTCTCTCAAATGCCATTTTCTATCTGTGCGGGTGCATTTGGTTTCTTCTGCTCGGCAAAGCCTTGTCCAAATAATGACCCTCGCCCATCGCTTCCCTTGGCCTGCGTGTAGTCGTGCATAGCCCTTAAAGGAGTGCCACGGCCTGGGCAGGTGTCGTGGTGTGACAGAGCACCCGTGGGCTCCAGCGTTTTGGGACAATGTGATGGTTAAAGCCAGTGTTTTCATGCTTTGCAAGAGCCTCATATCAACCTTTTTAATATCTCGAGCTGCAGTCAAGTTATCTTGCCCTCTATTAGCGAAGCTTGATGCTGAGGGCTTTGAATTTCTTACGATTTTTATGGCTCTGCTAACATAACAAATGTGAAATTGTTCTCCCTGCACCCTGCCCTCCCTCCAAAGAGCCCGCTAGGCTGATGCAATTGCAGGGACTTAGCTGAGCGCAACTGAAGGCCACTTAAAAACTGGATTCTCTCTTGTGAGTTACATAACCCAGTGCAGAGTTTAACTGCAGGAGATTTTTGTAATTGTTTCAAATAATTTTAATGTTGCCAGTGATCCAGAAGTAATACACACACACAAAAAAGTAGAATTTCCCAAAGCTATTAATTTTTTTTCAGTGATTCAATAAAATACAGTGATATCAGCAATGACCTTTTGGCAGTTGTGTCCTGTTCTGTCCTCAGCACTTGCAGGATGCTTACACTTAATTGGGAAAACTTGTGCATAGTTAATAAGCCCTTTCTTATTGATGGCTTCTGCTTGAATCCCAGATACTCATGGGGATGCAGGCTAATAGCAATTTAAAATAAGAGCTGAGGCCAGGGTTTTCCATTTGCCACTGTTCATTTATATAATGTGAGTATTTTTTCTGTCAAAAGACATTCTATATAACAGCTCTTAGCTAGCACGAACTGAAGATCACCTGGCTCGCTACCTCAGTGAGAGTAAAAGGAACGTGCTGTGTAGGTGCTATCTCAGACCTAGGTAATTTTAGATACAGGAGAGCTGAAATATCCTCCATTTTTCAGTTGTTGAGAACATTTTGAACAAGAACCAGATTACAGTCAACTTCTGGTTAAAAGTAACCTTAAATGCTGTGACATTATGATTTAGAAGCAGTTCAGAGTCCTTTTAGCTTAGAGAACTGCAAAATGTCACTATATCAGAATGATGTGGGGCATGGTACTGTTCTTATAACAATTCCTTTTTTTATATACTTTAATCTTACTCTTTAATGATTTCTATCAATTTTCCTGCCTATTTTAGCAGCGGCCGTACAATATTAGCTCCTTAAATGCTGCACAGGCAGTACAAAGGATCTTCTTAAAAAGCCTGATAAAAGAATACGACCTTTAATTTATCAGACAAGTCCTGTGTTTTCTTATCTCCTTCATGTTGCTTTTCATCTTCTCTTGCTGGTTTTGATATAATACACTAGTCTCTCAGTGCAAGCAATCCAACACTGCACAAACCAAGAGAGATTGCTTTGTGCTGAGGAAGCGAGAGTCGGGAAGACCATGTTCTTCGTTTCATTACTAATCAGTCTAGGGAAAAATAATCCAAAACAGGGCAGAAGATAGTTGATTCGAAGCAAAGGTTCGGGTCTCCCTGAAAGGTTAATGAGTCTCAGTTTCATCATGTAGCACGTTTCAGAATATGATTTAATGCTATTACACTTAATATGCAAACATAAAGCACAGAGCTTGCAGCCAAGCACAGGATCACAGAATCATAGAGTGCTTAAGGTTGAAGGGACCTCAAGATGCTCAAGTACAGTTTGTAGCACCGGTGAAGACAGACTGGGAATCAAGCTACACATATATCTCCTAGTCGATCTGGGATTGGGACTCTTTATCAAGGCAGCCTAAGTTCTTGCTTTGTCTTTACTGTATTACAAAGCAGGAGGAGGCAGAGTACTCTGCTGTGAAGACTGCTGACAGTCATTCTATGAGCAGAATATGTCCAACAGGAAAACATACGCATTCAAGAGTTCTTGTCTACCTTCATTTTGAACACTGGAGACCAAAATCACCCCAAGGGTATTTAGCTTGTAGTGCCTTAGGCAAAGCAGGGTCCTGAGATCTCTGAAAGAGACCACTCTCACTCTAGGGAACTAGGAGCTGTAAGAGGTTTTCTGCTGTTGTTGACATGTTTTAACTCTCTTGAGTGTCCACCCTTTACCAAAAATTCTTGTTAATAGGCCCATTCCTTGAACTCCTCTACAGCCAGTGCCTATATAGATCAGTAAGAGCGTCCTCCATAGGATTCTTGAAGCTAAATCCTTGGTTGTCCTAATTCCAAGGTGGCCTTGGAGCATCCTCAAGAGGATCTTAAAGCAGTGTAATTACAATAGGAAGGGAGAAATCCCCCAGATGGTCTGAGCTGTTCCACATCTGGAATGCTACCCCTGCCTGAGGCTTTAGTCTACCAGCATGAACTAATACAAGGCAGTGAAGAGGCCCCGTGCTCTAGTGCTGTGCCCAGCACCTTCATGACCTTAAGTACCTTGGCCAGCATGGCAAGAGCACTTGTGTTCTAGCTATCTTTGGGGTTTTCAGAGACAATGTGTTTATTTCTTTATTCTAGTTTCTTTGGTTCTTTTTTTTCAACTCGACTAGCTAAACACCAGAAGCGAGATTACCAAAGAAACCAAACTTGATACCTGTCCCATCAGAACCTGGGACCATGCTAGTCCCTTGTGTTAAGCCATTTGTTGTACATAGAGGATTTCAGCAAGTATATGCCCCATCCAATCCTGTCTCCACTCTTCCTTTATCTGAGCAACTCTTCTGTTGCCAGCAGGTAGCAATAACATCCAGTATGTGGGAACATGTGGATACAGACATAACAGTGGAAAACATCCTGACCTAATAGTGGTTTGTGCCCCTGCTACAAAGACTTGCTCTTCCTGCTTTAGCCTCTCATCTATTGTAGTTCCTCCTCCTCCTCCCGATTATAACAGTTACTGTTAACACAGGGACAGAAGGTATCATACAGCCTTGTCTAATCCATCCAGAATTTCTGCATTCTTGGATCAAACAGTGGATAACTGATTCTGTGAGCGCTCATCACAAATATAGGTCAGGGCAGTACCAGTATCCCACAAGCACAGTGATTTGCTGGGCTCACCTGGATCACTAGTCCTCTGCGCCATCGGATCTAGTCTTGGTCCAGTTTATCCTAAATCTGGGGGATTGTGACGGAGGAGGTGATCTCGCTTTGCAGGCATCAAGGTGAGCTACTGATGGCTGCTAAGTTCAAGATGCTTGTGGATGCAAGTTCAAGATGCTTGTGGGTAATAGCAGGGCTGCCTCTGAAGGTAGTGGGCAGGATTGCAGGATGAGATGTGCGTGGATTTTTTAGGATCTGTGTTTCTCAGGAGTAAGACTTTTCAAGGTCTACAGTGGAACATGAAGGAATGTTTTACCTTCGTGCATCCCATTTGTGGTACAGTGTGGAGGGGAAGTCTGGAGATGCACTCCTGGTCTGCAGTGTGCATGCAAGCAGGGAGCTCGAGCCCAGATGACCTCTATAAGGGCCTTTGATCAAACACAGCAATGTAGACATAACCACTGAGATCCTTAGATGACAGTCAAAGACAGTAATTAAATTTGAATCTTATTATAGCTTTAGACAATGTCTATATTCCAGCTACTCAAAGCTCATTACAGCCTGGGTCTGTCATATGGTCAACAACCAATTTAGATTGGGACTGTGGCCACACTGAAAGCATGAATGTGTCATGGAGCCAGTGCGGACACCAGTGTTACATGTGCAAGCTGGACAGGCCCTTTTGCTTGCACTGAGTAATGTTTACAGTATCACTCCCTCTTCTGCGGCGGAGAGGCAGGCAGCACGTGCAAAATCATGTTACGCAAATTTTAAACCAAAGTTTTATGTTTTCAGTATCTCCTAACATAAATACATGTGTGCGTATATAGTAATTAATATATGATTGAAAATAGCTTTATTATGGGCCGTTATCCAACACCAGTTAGGTTGTGCTTTTGTTTCCTGGTTTAGTCCCCGAACACCCTGTAACTGGGAAGAGAAGGGCTGTTTGCTCCTCTGCAGCAGAGCCTCTATGATCTCTTCCCATGTTGCTCCTTTGCTTTCAGTCAGGTTTCTCCCTGACTGCATCTGGAAGAACGATGTGGTTTTCTGCCTTCATCTGAGGAGGCTCTTCCTCATGTCACGAGGTCCATGATTCACGAACAGCAGTGCCAGGATCATGATGTGCAAAATTGGAGGGGAGGGTGGTGTTTATAAAGAGTGGTAGACCTTGGTTTCATCATTTTGTGTTATTTATTTCCCTAACAGATCACTAGGATTAACAGGGTGAATTTGTATTCTGCTAAAGGGTTTGTTTCAAAGAGAATATTCCCTAGTCTTTAAGTTGTTCTTCACAGACTCTCAATTTTCAACCTTCTATTCTCTTTCAAGGATGCTGCTATTTCACATCAATAACTGACACCTTTATTTCAGAGAACAAAATGGAATTACACTCCAGCACTGACAATATAATAAATCAGGTGGGATAAAATACATATTAGTGAAGTTCACATAGTTGGTCTGTCCCAGCTGACCTATAGATACAAAGATATGATTAAGGCTTTG
Source organism: Crypturellus tataupa (assembly GCA_034781795.1). Lineage (NCBI taxonomy): Eukaryota > Metazoa > Chordata > Aves > Tinamiformes > Tinamidae > Crypturellus > Crypturellus tataupa. The sequence continues at coordinate 1,048,832 of JAWLRI010001095.1, forward strand.
GGGGACTGTTTCTTCTCAATCTTACCACAAGATTTAGATCTGACTCAATGATTTGACCTTTGTTGCTCCTCTCTGCTTACCTTGATTGTTGAAATTATTGTTATTCCCTTGAAGGGATTTATCCCCTTCTGCTCATACAGCATTAATGTTGTGTTGTGACAAAATACTGTCTACTTGGTAGAAGAATGAAGCCATCTAGAATTCAATCAAGGCAGACAGTGTCACACAGTGCCTATCCTGAGTGATTCATTTGTACTCAGCTTTTTTAATCAAAGAAATCTCAGCTGCATAACTAAGAAAGTGTTATGCTGCATAGTCACATAGCTGGCTACAATTAAAGTTGAGGCACATCGTTGTTTAGGGATATTATCTGTTTTCTCTGAATTTCTGTTCAAAAGCATGCGTGCCGAAGTACTTAGGTGTCATAAGGGTTAGAGAAGTAAAAAAGCCACAGGTTTATTTAGAGTATAAAAATACTAAAGTAACCTTCAGTAAAAAAATAAAGGAGTTACAATATTGGTCAAAAAAAAAAGAAGTATTAGAAAGGTGAACAGTCCGCAAGGAGTACTCGTGGAAAAATCTGTGGTATTTGTTCTCGCTACAAGGCATGAGATCAATGGATGAAGTAAATGAATATATAGTTTTACTGAATCCAGATTTATTGTAGTCAACCCAAAACAGCTCTCTGGGGAAAGGCAGTCCTTGAGATGATGTGTGCTTTTTGCAATGCAGTAATAGGATTTTTGTTGCTTTTATGTTGTTTCCATTGTTTGGAATGCTGCTTGTTAATTCTGTTATATCTTTTTTTTTAATATAATTGGGTCACCTATGTATCTGCTAGTTTTATTTATTTCTAAACTTAGGTGTTCTCTTTTAAACTGGAGTTGCATAAGTTCCACACCAGTTACTTCAAGCCCTTCCATTTATATTTTATAGTAGAAGAATTTAAGCTAATAGAATAGTGTTAAATTGAGAGGCATTTGACTGTGCACTTTTTTTCACAATGAGGGCTAACAAAATCAGTTTTTTTTTTCTGTGAAACATTTACAAATCAGAGGGCTCTTTCCTTACTTTCATTTAAATAAAACATAATTTATGGATAGAATTGCATTATAATTGCATTCTCAAAATACAGGATTCTCAAAAAACATACACCATATGAATTTTATAATGAAATATTTTCAAAAAATTGTTTAAACTGGGCAGGACTAAATTTATGCTGGTGATTCACAGCAGAGTTTCTACAGCTACCAAGTAGAACAAAGCAAGTAGCTTGAGCAGCTACCAAGTAGAGCAAACCTGGTCCAAGATGAATCCAAGCATTAGCAGGAGAACTGAAGTACGGTCAACCCATAGCATTAGAGAGCTAGACTTGGGGACCACAGGGCATCCTTCTAGCAACTGCTCCTAACTTACACCCAGTGGATGGGTTCATCCCCAGAGCATTTAATGCCTTCCCAGTGTGTCAAGTTGCAAATCTTGTTTCATTCTGACACAACTTAGAATAATAGAATCATTATGGTTAGAAAAAGAACTTTAAGATCATCAATCTATAACTTGGTTATTCTTGTGGGCTCCGGGGACCATTTATTTGTGCAAGGTATCTTTCAGTAAATGGTCAGTGAATCTGATGATGAACTTTTTTTTCCCATTGTTTTAATGAATTCTTTATACTCAAAAACCTCTTTTGAACAATTTAGGCTTTTTAATAAGTGATATTGGAGATGCCTCTCCCCCCTTTTTTTTCTTATGTACAGAAGAAAAAAAAACCCACTAAAGGCAAAACCTCAGAATTCATTTGTTTTATGTAAACCATTTGGAAGTAAGTGGGACAGTCTCTCACTTACTGAATCAACTGATCAAGTCTCAGTAAAAGCAAAAAGCTAAGTATCAAAAATAACCGTCTGCCCGAGAATGTCAATTGTTAACCCGTGTGTGTGTGTCTGTGGGTAAGAGACATGTCATCTCTAACATCTTTTTCTTGTGCTTCTCAAATTTCCATTTAGTCACAAGGAGTTTGTCATATGTGAAGGAACCAGTTTGAGGTCCAGGATGAAAACAGGGAGAGGAAAAAAAAAAAAGAAAGAAAGAAAGAAAAGACAATAGAGCAAATATAAATATGAGAACATATACATGTATTTTGTAGACACATACGCTTATGCTATAATGCATATAGAAATGCATATAGAAATGCCATATTGGGAAGTGGATGGGAAAAGGGCATTTCTCAAAAGAAATACGTCAACTTGTGTCATAGAGAACTATAGCCATGTTAAATGAAATGAAGGAGACGTGAAATGGGGTAAGTAACTCTCCGTGCCTCTGAGAAAAAGTATCTGCGTAAAATCAACACTGTTTTGTTTTTGGAACAGAAGCTGTTGCTCTTGCTGTGTCTGGGAGATTCAGTACAGGTCCCTTCGTGCTCCCCCTGGTCTGGCCTGTTGCTGATGTCAGTAATAACTGCCCCATGAACTAGAGGATTGAGTTCCTGCATTTGGGTAGTACTTTGTTTTGATAAATGGCAGTAGAGTGCTATTAGCTCAAATAACCATATTTTTGAGGACAGCATGAACTTGCTGTATGGGATTTAGCATTTCCACTGCAGCTGTAGGATGCCTGCTGGTTAGAATCAAAGAGAATTGGCGTAGTGAGGTCGACTATGGAGTGAAACATGAATTAGGAATGACTGCTTTTTACTCATCTGGATCTTCTTATCTCTCATTTTCTTAATTAATATGAACCAATACAATGGAAGGAAAAGGTATTGTTAGCCTGAAATTAAATGATCACCAAAACCCTGCATATTTAAGGAAATGCTTAGGTTTGCTGTACTCCTGAGAAATGTTTTAAATAGAAGACAATAATACATGAAGGGTTTTCTGAAAGCTCATAAAAGACAAAATATCTATAATTGGAAATAGATATATAAAGCAATTTTCTAATTACTCCAGGTTGTCTGATGTTTGTCTGACTGTACTGGCCTTATTTGGCCTCTGGTTGTTTTATTTTAAACAATCTCAGTTCTCTGCACAGACTAAGAACAGATACAATTTGCAAATATGCCAAGTTTCTGTGTTGCTTTGCTGGGTTCTGGGTAGCTCTTAATTTATGAAAGCCCAGTATTGACGGCCTCATCCTGAATTTCAAAACCCTGCCACATTCCAGAACTCGATCACCTTCCTGTATGTCACTTTTGTCAAAGCCTTGGTGTTCCTTCAGTGGAAGACATTGTTGACGTGTCCTGTTAGAGTGTACAAATGGTAGATACCCTGATCTGTTCTGTGCGATATGTTTGAATCTTTGGAATTTATTTAAATCAAGTGAATAAGAATGTATTTTTTCTGACTAGGAAAAAGGTTATGGAAGGTCTATTTCTAGACAGCGAAAGTAAGTGGTGATTAAGGCTTGTGTTCTTCTTTAAATGACTAACCTGGAGCAAGAGGTTGGATGTCTTTTGAAAAATTAAACCTGTTTCACCTGAACATGTTTAACTAGTTAATAAGAAGCTTCAAAACAGACAAAGCCCTGAGGTCAATGATCATTTTTGGTAAAGCCATTCTATGATGTTTAAATTTGTTTTTTGGGTCTGTCTATAACATAAGTTTAATAACCTAGCTCAAATGCAGATTTCTAATTTTCAATTAACATAGGAATAATTTTGTTTGCTAAAATAAAATAAATGAATGAATGAAAAGTCGGAACCATGAAATGTTCTAGGTAGCACTTTTTAAAATTCCAAATTTCAAAAAATCATGTGGCAACTGTATAGCTCAAGCTTTAAGTATTAACTTTTAACCTTTGACCTTACAGATTTTAACCAATGAAATGTCTCTTTAAACTTTAAAGGAAACAATGATAACGAGCGCCTGGCGATTGCTAGACAGCGAATTCCATATCGACTTGGTCGAGTAGTTGATGAATGGCTACTCGACAAAGGTAAAAACATTGATTAAAACTTCAAATAAAAAAATAATTTGAACATAACCAAGTAGTGCTTCATTGTAACACTAATAAACATAAAAAATAAATTTCAGTAAAACTAAATTAAAAACAAATTTAAAAAAGTAAAATATAGAGTAATATTTGCATACCTTGTATAATAATTTCTATACATTTCTAGAGGTACCAGCTGTTTAATAATCTTACCCTGTTAACTTAAGGTTAAAGGGACTGTTAAATATAATCCACTAACTCAATCTATGAAGGTACTCATAGCAAACATTAACCAAAAATTATAAATCATTCATAGATTATGTTACATATTCCAGCATCTAAATTATTAACTAAAAATATATGTAGTTACGATATCTTCATTACGGTCCTGAAACAAAAATTTGTTTAAACTGTAGGTATCTTAAATAGTGGGCAATATGAATTGCCAATCAAAATGAAGTCCCTTTAACGTTTGCAACCTTCTAAGGGGATTTTGGAACAAACACTAATTAAACCAGAACTTAAAGTTGTGTGCATGCTTTTTATGAGCAGAAACCAATCTGCTAAAGTGACTATTCTATTTAATAAGAGTGGTACTGTTGCTGAGGTTTTCTCTGTGTAATGGAAATGTGCCATGATTTCTCCATTGGTATGTGTATCATTTCTGAAGCCGCTTTTGCATCTAAAATCTTTTATTTTAATTGATAGCCTTGCTGAAAGCCAATCAGACATCTATTTTTGAATTCTCTGCCTCTGAGATACTCAGTGTGAACCATGTGTTTCTTTTCAGTGTGTATGACGAAGGAAAATAAACATTCAAAACCAAAAAGGAAACATTTGATTAGAAATGTAAATATTTTATTCACTTATAGCGATGACAGATTACCACATAACACATTCTGTAAAATTCACGTAAGGTAGTGACATGTTTACGCATATGCAAGCACCGTGTGTGTGTGTGTGTGTATATACATATTTATATATGTGTGTACATACACAAACTCACATGTACATACTTAAACTAAAGTTCTTATGTTGTATAGTATGGACAAATCTTTGAAATGTTGATGGTCTTGAAGAAAAAGTAATCTTAAGGAATTAGAAACTGGTATTCTTGACACACACCAAAAAGCTTTACACTGCATTCAGGTAAAAAGGATAAAAAGTGAAAAACGCATTTGCAAACGTATTTGATTGGCGTTTTAGCAAAATATCCCAAAATGTGGCAAATTAAGAAAATGCAACTACTCCCAAAATTTATGCATTTCATGGACACCTCATTAAAAAGCAATGAATTATGAGTCAAATTCTTTTCTTATAGTTTATTGCTCTCATTACTCACCCCATGAAAATCTGTTATCATCCTCGTAGAGTATAGAGTTCACAGTCAACATTTTTGCATGTATATAATATTATCTTTGCAGGGCGTCAGCTCACAATCTTCAATAGCCAAGCAACCATAAAAATTGGAGGCAAGGAACGTGGCCATCCATTCCAAGGCCAGCTCTCTGGCCTCTACTACAATGGCTTGAAAGTTTTGAATATGGCAGCTGAAAATGATGCCAACATCATGATAGAAGGAAATGTGAGACTTGTTGGTGAAGTGCCTTCCTCTATGACAACTGAGTCCACAGCCACAGCGATGCAGTCGGAAATGTCAACGTCAGTCATGGAAACAACCACCACGTTGGCCACGAGCACTGCTAGAAGAGGAAAGACCCCAACAAAAGAACCCATTGGGCAGGTTAGTCAGGTTTTGTGTCTCTTGCGACTGTTTTCTCCTCTTTGAGTATGGTCTCCTATGTGGCATTTACTGCACAGATGAGATTATTCCGGTGGGAGAAACGCATGTATTTCTGATAAAAATTCTGAACTGTAAGGTGTCCGGGGATGTGATTTCCATGAGTGTTAAAATATCATTTTTTTCCTCCTTTGGTGCCTTGCACTGGTTAGTTTCAATGTAGAAACAGAAGATTTAGAGAACTAGAGGTAATGCAATACAGTGGTGTGTGGATCCATGAGACAGAGAAACGAGAACTAGTTTGAAGAGACACCAGGGAGGAGATGAGAAGGCAAAAAGTTGTCAGAGGCTGGAAAAGCAGGTGTTAGCACTTTCTCCTTCCCATGATTAAGCATCTTCCCAGACAGAATATCCTGGGAGAAGCTGTTGCTGCAATAGGATTTGAGTGTTGTGCCCCCAGTGAAGCTCAGTAGGCGACTGTTGTTTACCATTTTTGAGGCTATTTGCATTTCATGAATTCAGTGATATATTTAGTAGCCTAATAACTTGTGGGTATCCTGCGTCACAGCATGGAGACGTTGTGCTTTTAGACACATCTTAATGGGCCGGTTTCTGGCAGGGAAAGTGCAGTGGCAGGGGAGATTCTTTTGCATTTGTTCTTCACTCGAAAAGTTTAGGGAAGAAAAAAAAAAAAAAAACAAGAAAGAAACAAGTCTGCTGCCAAAAACCTTTCCTGTGTTCCCTTGGTGCACACGCTTGCTCGTGATCCCACTGTGCTGCTGAGCCGTGTCAGCTCTGCTCTGAGCTCCACAAGTAGGGCAAGGCGCAAGGAAAGCATCGGGGCCGTAGGGAGGAGCAGCAGCGCGCCGTGGTGAGCGGGGTTAATTTCCCCGGGAACGGAGGAGCACATGCTGATGAGGCGCAGAGGCTGCCATGAAGTTGGCTGTTTCCTGTGTAAAACCTCAACTCTGTGCTCGGATTCCATCAGGGCTTTGAACTCGATGCTTCAGCTTTTTGCACTCTGTATCACAGTGAAAATTTTGGTGACATAAGATAAAAGCAGTAACAACTTCCACTTTTATATAAAATGAGGCGGAACATTCAAATTAAAAATGACTGACTTGTCTGTTTAATACAATACATAAATTTAATGCGATTTTAACTGCTTACCTAAGATGCATAACCAGCCTCCCTCACCTCTTAGCAAGTCCTTGCAAGTCCTCAGTGCAGCCCATTCCAGACAGCTTGGCTGAGTGTACACCTTGGCATTCACAGTGGTTTTTGTTAGCTAGATCTATGTATTCTCCCTCATAGGATGTGTGTTGTCATTACGACTGTATAACCATACAGTCAGACTGCACTGGGGCATAGCTTGCAATCACGCCTGTGATTTGATTTGAAGTGGTTGATAAGAGTGTCAAAGCCAAAATTCATCTGGAGGTTCCTCTGTTATTTGTGCAACAAACTGAGACCTAGGAAGATACTAAATTAAATTCAGAAGATATTTTCTTCTCCTAATTAGCACCTGTTTTCTTCTTCCATGAGAATGTGGCAAATGCTACTACCCATAGGACTCCCAGGGCACAGTCCCGCTGGGTGCTGAGTAATCATGTTCCATCTCGAGGTCGGGGGAGACGAAGCACTCAGCGTCTCATGGAAAAATGTACTTTTAATTTCTGTTTCATTTTTGTCGCTTTAAATAGTTTTCTGATTTGTATTTATACATAAGCTCTCCGAGAGTGGCAACTACACTGACATGTTGTAATGCGAAAGAAGAAATGTTACCTTTCTGGCATTAATTAGGTTACTAAAGCAAAAATGCAGCTCACAGCAATTGCTAGTGAAAAAAGCTTACAGTAATACAAACCAGTACATGTCTGAAATAGAATAGAAGCAAATGATCTAATCAGAGATTGTTTGCTCCATTTGGTGGGGTCTTGAATTCAATTAAAGATTACAATACTTACTTAGAGAAGATCATTGAAATCTCTATTTATAGGAAATGTTCTTTTAAAAAAAACCTACAGCATTAGTACTTAGAGTGAGGGCTTCGCAGCAGATAGCCAACTAGTGCAATGATATAACAAGACAGAGGTGATGCTGCCAAAATGTTCATTGAACAAGGTTGTGCATAATTCCAGATAAATGGAATCTTAGTGCCTCTGGAAAAAAGTGCTTTTTGTTAGTGACTCTGCTCTGAATGAAGGTTTTCTCTACTTAGAGGCTGTGTCATATTTTAACAATGGGTGTTTTGATGATGACAGACATTTTAATACTTGTAAATGTAGATTTTCAAAAGAGAGAAAGGTGCTCAAAGCCTACTGAATGTCAGTGGTAAGTGAATGCCTAATTTTCCTTGTGCCTTGAAAATCCCACCCCCCTTTCTGATTCCAATGCCATCCCAAGCTGTCAACCTTTGTGCAAGGCGCTGCATAAACACATAGCAAATGACAGTGCCTGCCGCCAGTAGCTTAGGCAATAAAAAAAATATATCAGGTAAGGGGGGAAAAAGGTTAGGAAATTAATAGGTGGGAAGAAGAGGGAAGCACAAACGGTAGCGAGGTGTTTTGGTGTAACAAGCTACACTCGGAGTTGGAGCCATGAGGGAATAATTTACCAGTTGTTCTTGTTCAAGGCTCTTGGAAGGGGGCTGCTCCAAGCAGCAGCAACCTGCGGCTCGGCTTGCAGGCAAATGCAGACTTTGCAGCGGGCAATTTAAGGACTGGTGGCCCAAGTGGCCCCAGTTGGGTGACAGGCGCCCAGCAAGAACCTAGATGGTGAATGGGGGGTTTTCTCTGCTCTTGACCACTGCTGCCTGGGACAAGTGGTGGCCGCCAGGGCTGGAGCTGAGCGTGGAGGGAGCCCCTTGACGTCCCCGCGCCGCATGGGACAGAGCAGCCCCCTTCCCTTCTGCCCGCGGCCAGCAGGGCTCCAGCTGTTATTCTTAATTGAAGAGGCATCATTTATATTTTTAGGAGGTATTCTCAAAATTTGGCTTTCTCCCGTGGATGAAAATGTGTGAAAACTCACGCACTGAGCATGGAAAGAAATCCCCAGCATAATGTGTTTCAAGAACAAGACTCCTATTAAGGGAAGGGAGGTATTGCCAACTTTTGGTGAGCCATAAATATGCATTGAGGCTTAGAAATCATGAATTTGGCTTAAGAATACCATCCACTTCGCAAAATTATTCAGAAAAATAACATAGGTTTAAGATTTTTCTTTTGTCACTGTTACTTTGACACTTTTCAAAAGGCTCATTATCGCATTCAATTATGAAGGCAGTGAACTTATAAAATTGAAAATAAAGAAGGAAACTCACATGTTATGTAACTCCAGGAGCCAGAATGTTGAGCAAAACATCAAGTACTGCAAGGCTTGCAATAAAAACTGCAAGAGCTGGCAGAAGCAGGAAGGTTTCAAAAGGACTTTGAGTAAGGGTTTTGCTTGAATTAGGATAGCTCAATCAGGCCTTTAGAATCTCTCTGGCGTGGCTTTGTGGGTCTGTGTTAACTGGAAATCATAAATGAGGTGCTAATAAATGAAAAATAATATGCTTATTTCTCATCCGTTTCTAAAGGTTTGATTATGACAGCCCATCCATACCATAGCCCCTGCTCTCATGCATTAGAAGCAGGTTTTGAAAGTTGTATGCTAAATAGCTTTTTTATTTTTTACAAGAGATTCTGGCAGTCCTCTTTGTTCCCATCAAAGTGTGGATTCCTATCAATAACAGCCAGCCATTTCACCAGCCGTTGCAATATGTTATGAGATGATTGCACGCTTTGGAACAATGGGTACTGATTTTTGGTCAAGCAGAATTAAATTGACTTTCTATTAAACCGATGCGCTGAAATTTGGTCTGTTGCCGTGGAGGGCATACATCAGCTGAAGGGTATGTTTCTTTGCTTACATTGAAGCAATGGATTTAAATGGTCTTCACTGTAGCAGGAGTGAGGACAGGTTAGGCTCAGCCAATTAAAATCAAGCATATTAAAATATATTTCAATATATTTAAAAAAATCAATTTTTAAAATAATGATTGAGTACATCGCTTTTTATGGAGGTTGGTAAATGATAGTATATATTATGGAGGCACATTAATCATAAAATAAGTTTACTTAATAGGAGGAAGGGTATTCTGCACCTCTCTTTCTTTAATGCATTATTTTAACACTATCTGCCATGTGTTTTATATTGCATGTTCTTATATACAGGAGGTAGAGACTTTCTGTGCCTCTCTCCTGCTACCACTTTTTCCTCTGGACTTTCACCCAAACCAGTCCATCATTCATTGTCCCCCGTGGACTATGTCCTTCCCCAAGGGTATGGAAAAATCCCAAGAATTCATCTCAACAGATGCTCACTAGTGTGTACTAAATCCCATACCTTCAACTTTTGCAGCAACGCAGTCATATGCGTTATCTAGATAGGAGAACCCAGGGAATTCAAGTGTTAGGGATAAAACTCATTTGTACTAGAATCTGTATACAAGCATGTGGTTGTGCTTGTGGTTGTGCTTGTGGTTGTGGTTGTGGTTGTGGAGGGGTGGCAGTACTCCATTAATTGCCATCAGAAAGAGCTAGGTAGACAAACTGATAGCTTGAGTTTTTCAAATCAGTGCAAGTGAACTAGTTCTAGTTTCACTAAGAGCATGTGGATAATATAGGCTATGGGACAGAAAATTCAAATCTAAAACAGCTAATGATATGGTATGATTTAATATTTATTACTTTGGACATGTCTGGTTTGCACTAGCAAAGGAGAGTGACTCTTGCTTAACAGATGGAGAATACAGCATCTCCTCACCAAACTTCCAATTTTTCCATAAGGATATATTTAAAATGTAATGAAATCTTAAATATATTTCTTTGCATATTAGGTAAGTAAAACTTTCTAGAAAGAGAATTTTTTGTCTGTATCGGACCTTTCTCCTATGGTATTGAATTACTGGAATTATTGGACTTCACATTATCCATATGATTAAACTTCAGCGTTGTGAATGAACTGTATTATAAGAAGCGTGCCTGTAAATAGGCTAAGTATCAATTTTTGTCTTCTGTGATTTGGGACGCTATTAATCATTCGTATCGTGCTTATTTCTGCACAGTCCCGAAAAGGCCGGTGTTGGTTTTAGAGAGAGCTGGGGATGGTTTGCATGCCCGGGGGCTGCGCTGTGCAGGGCCTCCTCGACCTGCGCTGATCCGCGTGCCGCAGTTGTGTGGGCGCGAGGAGGACGCGCTGCGCCGCCTCGAAATTGGGACGCGTCCACGGCCGACTGCAGGTCACTGTTGCTTAAAGGTTTGCTGGGCACTGGGGCTCGATGGCTGCTTTCCCTCACGCCTCATTGTGGCCGTGCGCCAGGGACAGGACAGGAGCGCAGAGCAGTGACTGAACGCGCCGCGACGGCAGGGACGTCCCCTCCGGAGCAGAGCGCTCCGTGCCGCGAGGCAGCCGCCGCAAACAGCATGGTCGTGAGAAGTGACGGCCGGGGCTCATCTGCAGCCTGCAGCTGTTCTCGCTGCTCTGGCAGTACAAAGAGCCAATGAGCCCTGTGTAATTAGCTAAAGATCTCCGCTGTTTTTTTTTGTGGTCCTCTGGTTGCCAGTGGATCCTTTTGTAAAAGTCCACCCCCTAAAGAGTATTTTAATGAATTTTAAATTATTAAATCTATTTAAAATAGAAAAGAAGTAACATATGATAGAATGCTTTTCTTTTGTGGTTAACATTTATATAAAGAACTTCAGATACTTTTATAAATGAAAGAGATTCTATCGTGAGAATTTGGTTTTGAACAGAATTAAGCTTACAAGCACATTAATAATCCTGAGTATGTAACAGCGTGAAAAACTGAAGTTAAAACTTTCAAATTTCATTATAGGATAAAAATGTCCTGCGGGTTCCTGTATTCTGGGGACGGTGCAGACCTACTCAGCAGTTGTGCTTCACGTGTGATGTACAGCCCAGGGAACACGGGCTGCTTGTGTCTGTCCAAGTGGCTCCGTTTCATCTTTAGGTCTGCTACAGACTGGGTGCCAAGATAGACACCATCCAGACCGTGTCTTATGCATTTGGTTGCTCTAGACATGCTACAAGTCTAGCCTTTTACAGGTGATACCCGAGAAGGAGCATGGAGGGGACCTTCATTTTTTCACTTTGTGAATTGCTCTTCTGACCTGGCAAGAGAGTTTTAAAGGATTAACAGAATCTTGGCACTGCCTCTGCCTGGCTCCCTTTATTCACATCCTTTCCATGGTGTTAAATGAGAAAGCTGAGCGAGACGAATGTTGGGATGGAGCTGAAGGGATGCTAAGCCGTGCATTTTCTATTAAGCCAGTGCGATTTGTCTAAAACCTTAAGCAGCCCTCTGAAAGAGCACCCTGTAGTGTGTATGCAAAGGGAAAGAATGTAAATTAAATTACAGCATTATTAGTATACAGAATCTAAAGATGCTCATCTATGTTGTTGATTAATTAGCTGCAAATCAAAGTTGCTCTTCAAGTTCACTTTGGGGAGAAAAAGGATCTAAGGCCACTTGCAGCTTTGATTTTGTGCTTCTTTCATTTTCAAAAGACCAAACTCATTTATTAGAAACTTTGCTTCATTATTATTTTTTTTAATCCAAATTGTTATCATACAGTCTCACATCCTGGCCCATCACAGTTTTTAAATATTGTAATTTTTAATCGCCAAAATAGAGATAGATAGATCGCCACATTTTTCATAGCATGCTTTTTTTCCAAATATTTTCCTTAGCACTGTAATATTTCAAAAACATCCATTTGCGTAATATTACATGTTATGTAATGGTAGCTGCTCCTACTCATGCCCAAATTTAGTCAGTGATTTTTTTTTATGAAAAACATTTCATCTTCAGAAGACTGTCTTCAAACCACTTTCTTTAGAAGAGTCCTCTCATATTAAGCAGTGCTTATTTCTGTCTCATATTCTATATCTGTCAACTTAATACCCTCAATACCTCTCAACAAACTAAACAAGCATCATTATATCAAGATTAAACTGAATTTGGGTAGACTTACCCAGTTGAAACAAGAGGAGGTTGTAGATAGTGACCCATAAATGTACATTTATCCAGCTTTTAAGCATTTTTCCACATTTTGGTCAACTGAAAGAGGCCTGGGCTTTACAGTGGCTGCTTCTTTTCAGTAGTCTTGCCCTACAGAAACCCTTGTGTCTGCCTGAGCACTACTGTTCTCCTGCCAAAAGAAAGCAATAGTCACTCAGCCCCTCATCATTAACTGAAGCTGCGGTAAGTCCAGAGATCTCTGCTCACTCTTGGCTTTGGTGCATGTCTGTGACTGTAGTGCTCTGGGTTTTATATTATAGCTCACACAGTTTCCTTTTAGAGTAATGAATTCTGTTTCCTTGCTTTTGAGTGCGATTTGTAGGAGCTGAGGGGCGAGTAGGTAGGAACCTCTTCTGCCAGTGGTTGCCACTCAGTGAAGGCCACTACCACAAATGAAACAAAACTGAAATACGGTGCTGTGCTTGCAGACCCCTGCTATATTGCAGTAAAGTCTCAGTTCTTGGGCAGCCGTAAGCGTGGTGTGAATGATGATGGCAACTGTCTACGTGTTATACATCTATGAGTGGTTTGCATCTTAACTACTGCAGGCTGAAATGTGCTACATATGCTTTTGCGTAGGTCAAGGGCCCATATATGATAGGATGCTCCTCTGTGTTTCGTTAAACACTGAACGTGCATCAGAACTTTTCAAAACATAAGCTGTGTCGATGGACTGCGTGCTGAGGTTTCCTACAAATCTGAGTGCAAAAGTGACTGTGAAGCATTTCTGCTCACTTCGTTCTTTTAAGAACAGAGTTTCATTCATGTTCCTGTTTCACAGTTTGCAGATCACTGTCTTTAATGAGACAACTCTTAGGACTATTTTTATTAATGAGCTAGTTTAAAAGGTGTATTCAAAAACATTTTTTCTCCTGTAATTAGTACCAACATGCTATGTCTATCTTAAATCACCAAATAGCTATCAATGTATTAATTTCATTTAATCTATTTGCTAAAGTTGTCTTTAAGTATATGGTTTCATTTGGTATTTAGCATCCAGGTCTCTCAGTTTTGTCTAGACACCATTGTACTTCTTCAGACTTAACTGTGGTCTTGTAGGTGTATGTGCATGCTATTTCATAAGTTCTAGTAAGTAAAGAATTTAAAATTATAATTATAAATTATAAGTTATAATTCTAATTTAATTAAATTAAATTATAATATGCTTCCTGCATGCAAAATGTTTTTGCGTTTCTTACTTTTCTCATGATTATTCCCTGTTGAAATGTCCTTTTTGTGTTTTATTGTTATTAAGTCTGTATATGCACATATATATCAATAAGGGTAGTAAATTTTAATTTTAATTGGAAAGATGAACACTAAATTATTTGGAATAACTTTAAGAAAAAACGGTGAAACTCATCAGTTTCTCCCAAGAGAGAACTGAAAACGCACAAGGGCATCTGCACAAGGGAAAAGAGAAGAACTGAAATTGTCCCATAGATCCAACTGTTCTATTCTTTTCTTGAACTGTACATAAACCTGATTTGAGAAATGGGAGCCTTTTCCTTAAAATCCAGTCTGAAGGATGGGATGATATACTGAGCAACTTAAGAGAAATCAGAGATTTAGGCATGTTTCCTGACCTGGGGAAATTCATACCATCTTCCTCCAATATATCTCTTCACTCACAAATTCACTAAATATTTCCCTGCCATAAGATGAACTACGGAGGAAATCTATTAATGGCTTTGATGTGTTCAGAGGGATTTATTAAGGATTGTGTCAATCTGTAGAAACGTGGAAGTGGAAATACCAAGAACTATGAGGTAAAATAGAGCAAGTTCTGGTAAGAGCAGAAACACGGTGGGAAGAAGTGAATGCAAAGAGATTGCGTGGTGCTGACGTACCCTGAGGTCCAGGAAGAGGAGAAGTCTGTGTGGGGAGCAGCACATGGGAAGGTCTAATGAACTGGTTATTTCGCTGCAACTTCTGATCTAGCTGCTTACTGAATGCTTGGGGTTTTGTGGGTGGATTCTGTCAAAAAGAGAAACTGAAGAGGTTGACAGGGTTGTTGAAGTGCCCACCAGCTTACATGAGGTTCTGCACAGCCCCCAGCATGACACTATAAATATACCGAACACATTTGTTCTGACATTTTCATGCTTTAAGAAAACGGATGAGGTCAGAATAAGTGGACTCAGACATATTTTAAATGACACTTATTATGAATATTATTTTCAAATTTTTAAAGGATATTGGTATCTGTGCTGAGCAGACACTGTGATAATATCTGGTGTAGCCAGGAGTGAGTGTCTGATGTCAGCAGAGCCACAGCTGACTCCACTGACTAACAGATTCAGGAGCTGATCTGCTGCATTTTTTTTCCTATCCAGATTCTGCTGCAACTTTCACAGATGTAGCAGCATTAATGAGAGTAAACCCATAGGAGAATATTTGTACTCCCTTCTGTGAGCTTCTTTGGAAAAAGCAGGGTAGATCCAACATCCATGTTTTCACAAAGGCCATGAATCACTAGGATTAAGGGACCGAGAGTCTTATTTAATGTTTTAGAGAGATCCAGCTAGACTGAATATGTTCAGTAAAGCTGATAATTCCTTACATTAATACTAAGCTTTAGTTATTTAATTCTAGCTCCCAGAGGTATGGAGTACTACAGTCTGAGTGCATTTTCTCTAAACGTGATGGACTTGCTAATTGATTGATTTAATCAATACCTAAACATCATCAATATTTTTCTATAGCATGAAACAGTGCCCGATAGCAGTGGTAGTTCTGTGCATATTGCCACCTAGAAAATACCAGTAGTTGTGTAGATAAGTGATTTCAGGCAAATTTGAAAATGAAACTGTTTCAAAATGACAATTCATAAAACACCAATGTTTTAAAAATGTTTTTGGATGATATTCAGTTAATTAGATGTAAATTTGTAAATGGCTGTGATCAGCCCAATGTTTTCAATTAACTCTCTGAAAAGCGTTACCAATCTGTTGCAGCAGGACCTTCATTGTGATATTAGCTGACCTTAATGCTTCAGCATTTGCAATAGTTTTTATAGTACCATGAGTCCCTTCAGAAATAAAGACCATTACCAATCACTTCAGTGTTATATATTTAATATAAACCTTTAAAGAAAATCTTATAATGTCGGGCAAGTACTTAAATTAACATCTTCATTTATTAAAGGTGTCTATCAGCTTGCTTACCCGTGAATATATTGAAGTGTCTTGTTTTTCCATACAAAGGAGTTAGCAGATGTCTGATATGATAATTCCACCATATGGCAATTTCATTTTCCTTTTAGTGCAATATTAAAATGATAATGATGAACACAGAGTAAAAAATGTTAATCTTAGTAGGTGAAAGTTGTGCCAGATGCTTAAGAAGTTTTATTGTCATAAAATGGTTATGCTCAGTTTTAACTTGGTATAGAATATCACAAGAGGCATGTCGTGGTTTGCACTCTTAAATCCTGGCTTGACAAAGCAATGAGCTGGGTGACCGAATAGCCCTAAATGACTTGTGAATTGCAAGACTCTGATAGTGGTGATGAAAATAGCTCTGTTCGAGGGATGTTAGTAAAGCTCAGGGGGTAAATGCCACATTATATGATGGTAGTAGTGAACAGAGGAGCTAATACATTGCCTCTGTATTTCTTTGTTATTAGGAGCTAACTGGATGATGGTCAAATTTAGTGTTCTGATTTTGACAGCTGCAAGTATGTTTCTCATCACTGAACTGTAGAAGGAAAACGTATTAAATACGGGATTGGACATGGCAGGATCTTCTCTTCTTATTGTTCCTATCCATCAACAGCTACTGTAGACCTCTCTACATAAAAGTATATCATTTGTGTTACGTAAAGGGCATCCCGGAATGTTGTGGTAAGATAATTTATTAGATGAGAAGTCCGAACTTGTGACTTGTTGAAGGTTAGGGAAGGATTCTAGAAAAATGTTGTTCTGAGCTCGCCTTTACTCTTCCCAAGACGTTTGCACTTAGCCACTGTCAGGAAAGAATATTGGACTAGATGAGCCTTTCCTTGGACCTGGTATGGCCATTCTTATAACGTGATGCTACTTCTTTCTTTGTTGTCTTCTGGCTTTTCTGAAGATAGATACTCATTTTAAATAATATATTAATATTACTGCAGTTATGTTTATATATATCTAAAAATGTATATGCAGTTTCCCCAGAATTCTTAGAAAATTTTAAGGTGCTGTTTGGCATACAAAGACAACAAACCAAAAGTCAAGTTTTTACTCTGAAGCCTCAGCATGCCATATTAAAGCAGAGTATTCAGTTAGGTACCAAGGAGGAGGGTTTGATGTATGCCCACACAAGAAAATAGGGAGTTGCGGTAAAACTCCAGATTGATGTTCTGACCTTGCCTCCCTATCAGTCAAAGAAGACAAAAATTGACCTAGATGAAAGTCATAGCATGAGCATGATTCTGCTTGCAAATAGTAAGCTATAATGGTAATTCTGCATTGTTTGGATATTAACTGTAGTAGTTGAAATCACTTTATTTTCTTTCTTTAACTTAAAAAGAAATTTTATAAAATTTAATGATAATGCTAATGAATAAGGCACATGAGATTTTACAGATGATACATTTGAGCTGTAGTGCACAGAAGTCCTATTCAAGTAAGCACTTAAATGTGCGTGTTTTAAGCACATACTTAAGTAAATGCTGGAACTGAAAAGGATTTAAACACATTCTAAAGACTTTTCTCGGATCAGTAATGAAGCTAGAAATAATGCTGCCAATTCCAACACTGTTTTAGCCTAGGACTGAATAAAGGTAAAACCGAACTGTTTTTTATTCATTTTCTAAAGAGGAAGGAATTATGGTTTGTTTCATTTATCTAATTAAGATGTGATATGAAGCGTGATTCTGTTATCTGAACCGCTGTTTTGCAACAAAAATTTGAAATGAGTGAATTGTTTTATTTCTGTCTGAGTTGTGCAGCTGTGAATTACATTCTGCAAAACTTCACCCACAGGTGATAAGGCACATAGAAATGTAACCTGCTTTGGCAGTTTTAAATAGCTCATTAATTGTTAATGCCAACGTTCTCTTAATTGTGGTTCTTCATGTCTGACGAAGCATTCACTGGTGATCTACAGAACATTTACTCGTGATCTGCAGAGTTAGCTGAATATTTTATTGGCTATCTATCTCACACTTTTTTTTTTTCAGTTGCTATACCCCACTAGTGATAGTTAGAAATAGATAAATAATTTATAGATTGTTTTTCTATGTTTTCTGCTGCATTTTTTGCCTCATGGGATCATGTGTAGAGGTATTTTGAGACATGCAAGTGTCTTCCTTCTAAAGGTGAAGGTTGGACATTGAAGACTCTCCAGCTTGGGAGGTAAATTTATCTTCCTAGGATATCCCAGTCCGTCCCAATGAATCTGAAGAAGCTACTAGGTGCTAGCACGGAAAACGTGCATATTCCAACGAGGGGTAAAAGGAGACCTCAGATCTGACATCACTGTGACCTACACTGTCCAGTTTAGTACAGTTTGGTGTATTTTTTTCTAAGTAAAAATGTCATGCCTTTATTCAAGTTCCTAGTGCAAACTTTGAAGGAGAGTTGGGATAAATGTAGTTTATTCTTCTATTCCAGTCAGTTGTTGCCGCCAAAACTGCCAGCCAACTGTCACTTACTGCAACAAGGGGTAGGTTTTGTGTTTCCCCTCTGGGGACTGGAGTGAAAATACCAGCTGAATGCACACAGGTTACAAAGCAGATACCACCCCAGGTTACCTGTGGTCACTTTTGACCAGGAGATTGTAACTTGTGGGCTAGAGAGGAAGAACTTACTTCGAAAAAGCCCTGGACTAGGCTGTCGAGTTTGTGTAGCCCTCTGTACTTTTGTTTCCTGGAGAGGAGCTATTTCTCAAAGCAGCACAAAATGCCCTCAGTGCAATTCAAAGAGCGAAATACCTATTTTTTTCATTTTCCCTTTGCATACAAATGGCTGTGCTCTGAGGACTGGATCCAAAATGTGTACTATCCTGGCACCAGAAGCTGACAGCAGTGAAGGGGTAGCAGATCTTTGCCTTGGCTAAGTACACGAAACGGTTTAATGCGTGGTTCGTGCAGTAAGCCAAATTCTCTCCCTCTTCTCTGTTCACTTTGGTTGTGTGCATCAGCGTAGCTGAGAGGGGAGTCTCCACCATCAAGTTCTTCCTCCACGCCACATCAGCAGCAGATTGTGTTTTGAAAAGGCATTTCATCACTTTATTTATGCATATATAAATTTGTAACAACCCAAACAATATATGAGAAGATAAAAAAGTTAAGGATGAGAACACAAAAGATTAAGGAAACCGAATTTTGGCTGAAGGAGGAACAAAAGCTTTAAGTAGAGGTGGGTGTTAACATACATACCACCACCACCACGGAGATAGATACGCTAAGAAAAGAGAATTAGGTGGTACTGAGCTGACAAATTCAAAATGCCAGCAAGTGCCTTTGATTCCCAGTCAGCCCTGTTAACCACAAATTACTTGAATGGGAGACAACATTGTGTCTTGTGATACAGGCAGGTTATCAAAGATTTAGCCCAGATTTAATGCCTATTTATAGGAGACAGACTGAGAATAATGTCAGTAGATACACAATGGGGTAAAACTCTCCCTGCTCCGTGTAGCTCTTAGGGTAACAAGGTCATCCTCCCTCCCATCCTCAATTTCTAGTGCTCTTCTATGAATAGATTCATACTCTTATAAAAATAATGGCAGCAATAATAATATTTTAACAGATCCTTTCCAGTCTGTGTCTCTGCCTTTTGCAGGGGAGACTGGATCGTTCTGCTGGTTTTGCAGTGGTGCAGAAGGCACAGTGACTTAACCAAAACGACCAGTCAGCAGAGACAGGGTGCTGGGGAACTCGGGTTTCCTGAGGCCACGTTCACAGTTAAAAGCTGTGTTTGACACAGACCCTTTTCACCATGTAAAATAAGTCAATAAATGGTTGCAGATTTACAGCGTGCATTTGCAGGAACCCTGAGCAGCATTAATCAGGACTGTCATTTTTTAATCTTAACATGATAGCTGAACATAAACTATTTCAAGTTAAGCTGCAGCCCTAATTTTCAAACACATGGCTTTAGTTCCTTCTTTCTTTTTTTTTTTTTTTTTTTGGAGGGGGGGAGTGCACAGGCACCAATGATAAGGGATTTGCATTGGCTTCAATAAGCTGCTAAAATCAGTGATAAGTCAGAGGCCTCCCCCACTGCTGTTAGTTAAAAAAACTGATTCTCTTTCCCCAGTTTACGCTGAATTTCTTTGAAGACTGGTTAGATTCAATTTGCAAGAGAATGGAGGATCTGCCATGTAATTTCAAAATGTGGAAAATAGTATTTGTTTTTATTTCACTCAATATTTTCCTGTAATTTAAGGACTATATTCTTTGGACCTGACCCTTCTCTGCCACTGAAGCCAATAAGACTTTTAACCTTCACATGGGTGGTGTAAAAGCGGGCCCTGCATCGTTTTTGCTGCAACCATTCCCTTCAGCAAGCAGAGGTGAGGCATGTTCAGCTGAAAGGGAAGTGCCGTGGGTTCATATCTGATTAAGGCAGTACGTTGCGTCTTGCAAAATTGCATAAAAATGGTTCCATTATAGTATCTCTTTTTAGCGGACAGCATTTGTACTTGTCTCTTCAGCATGGAAGATAATCCTGTATATGAATAATCAAGATCAATCTCAGATTTATACTGTGTTTAAATTGTTCATTCAGTAGAGCACATAAGTATTAGTGGATTTTTTACAAGTCTGCTGATCCTGATCATCCTTGATCCTTTAGTTGCTCTGTCTGCTGGTAATCTTTTTCTTTGCTTGAAGAGCTGACAAAAGCATCTGGGCCTGCCTGGCAGTAATTAGGGCAAGCTAACTGCCTGCTGTGCTGGAAAGTAGCTCTGAGATTTGAGGAAATGCAAGCGCAAAATACAGACTGGCCAGCATGCAAATAGTACACAAGGAAATCATTGCATCCACTTGTGTGTAACTGAGACCTTTTTTTAATTCAGAAACTTAATTGAAACTGCATTGTTATATTGAGAATTCTAACCTCACAGCAAAGTTTTCTTCTCTGTTGCACAACTATAAGTCTGAAATTGCCTTTTGGAAATCGATCTAAAGCCTTTAGTTTCCAGCCACCGAATTTAAAAAAGCTAATGGAGAAACCTTCTGCCCAAACACTTTATAAAAGCCTTGTGACAGCAATATCTTAGTCAATCTCTGGATGTCAAGTCACTGAACGCTAAGGGTACCAATGTTAAGTTTTCTCCAAGGTAAAACTTAACCATACCTAGGTAGGTGGGCAAGAAATAATCTCAGGCTCTAGTTTAATAATTTTGTGTCCAGGAAGCCCATCTCTCTAACAAGAGATTTAACAGGAAGACAAGAAAAGAGTGTAAGTGGTGTGTGGTGAATTACTGCATCCCCAGCAAAAAGTTGTGGGGAGCAGCAGCTGCTTCTAGCAGCTTTTCTACTTAGGTTTTCTACTTTCTCAATATAAAAGAACAGGTTTTGTTTCCTTTAAATTATTTAAATCATCTTAAGTCTTTGATTGTTTCTTAAATGGTTGATGCTATGAGCTGCTGTTCATCTGGTCCTCTTCCTGCATTCCTTCTCATGCTGCAGCATGGTGATGTGTCCTTCTCCGGAGGAGAAGTTGCATTCCCTCCCTCACCATTAACGACACGGGCCATAGACCAGCTGGAACTGGGTGCTGTTAAGTCCTGCAGTTATTTTTCTTAACCTCTGTGGAAATAATTATCAAGAAATCGTTAAGTTTTAAGATCATAAACACAATCGCCACCGCGCTGCACCTTTGCTGTCACTTACGCTCAGCTCCACCACAATGTGCCCTGCATCTGTTCTGTGATACATGGCACAATTATATCTCGGGCTGCTTTGTGCTCTCCTTCCCTGTGTTGTATAATTAATTTAGATGCAGGCAGTCCATGCTTGGAATGAAATAAGGTTTTCATCTTTTTGCCTTTATTTTTTTCCCTCATATTTCTGTGCTCCTTCTGTGCTTTTTGAGAGGAAGGTTTCCACAGAACTGCTTTGGCATTTATTTTCACTGGTATGTCTAGTTAAATTATTGAAACAGCCCCAAAATGGCTTAAAAAAAGAGGGCAAAAGTGTAGTTGTTCATTTTGCAGCTGAGTTTGAATACAGATGCAGACACTAAAGTAAATGAGATTATCTCAGTTCACCACTGCACCACAGTTCCTGTCATTGTCCCAATCCCCATGTCTACGAGATGGAAAGATTAAGTAATAATGAAGATATGTCACTGCACCTGCTTTCACTGTATCACGCTGCATATGGTAGTAAATCCACACATAGTTTCATTTTTCCCCCTTCAGGCATTATCTGTTGTTCACAGCTCCCAGTTTAGGGCCTTATCCAGGTCTCCTTAGACTCTAAAACCACATTTCTAACCGTTGCCTCTTCAGATTTACCTCTGGTTTTTGAAAACAAGCTGCTTTTGAAAAGCCTGTCTGCACACCCTGAACTTTATTTTAAGCATTTCACTTGATGAGTGGTTTCATTTGTTAGAACTGTAACTGTGAACATCTGGCACATCAGACAGTTTATTGGATGCAGCATTGCACGTAACTGGCATGGACATGTTTTCAAAGGATCTTACTGAAAAGATGTGGGTTCATCAAAATAAGGTTTTCAAGCCTGCCTGTGTATTTTTGAGCAAAGAGAACTCATGTCATAACCCGTGCCTGTGAGGCACGTGCACCGGCTCAGCTGGGGCAGCAGCTGTGCTGCATCAGCCCCTGGACCTGTCTCTTGCTTCCTCCGTACGCTGAGCTCAACGCAGCAGTTACCTCATGTTGGCACCGTTTTGAATTTCTGAACAGAGTTCCGAGTAACTCAAGATGACACAAATCCGATGCACGGGCAGTGATGGCATGACAGAGGAAATAACGCCAAGAAAGAGGTGCAAGTCCAGAAATAAGGATTGATCTATTGATCTACCACGTTGCTGTGTTCCTTCAGTGATCTACAGTGAGATGAAGGTTGTGGTTTGTTTTGGCACTATTACTATTAGCCTTCATCTTCCCATCTCTTGTTCTATTCTGATTCAGTTCTTTTCCCTAAGTTGTTCTTGTCCTCTATCATTTAGCACCATTTTTTGCACAAATTGCTTGGAGTTTAGGGGTTGTGTTTGTTTGTTTGTTTGTTTGTTTTTTCCTTTTTGTTCACTAGAATACGCAGCGGTGATGGTTCCTTTGCGATATGCCATCAGCCTCACTAAACACTCAGAGTCCCATAGTAGCCACTTGGGATCCTCTCACTGAAAGGTCATGTTGTGCTTTGGAAGGTGCTTTTCCCTTGACTTATTAGCATTTTTGGATAAGTAATTATGTTTTGTGCTCCAGACTCACAATTTGAATTTATATCTTCCTTATTTGGTAAATGGAAAATATACTTAACATAAAGCATAATTTATTGTAGTCGAATTACCTGGAGAAAATGTTATTAAGAAGTAGATGTAATCTTTTGCATCTCTTGTAATCTCTTTTTTTTTAATCTATCCTTCAGTGTTGGCAATTGGAAGTTGATATTGTCAGATTTTATTGTGCAGGGAATAGAACTAGAAATTAGTCTTTCTAAACTTGAAATGAAATTATGAGCTACTCATTTGTTTGCAAAGGTTGGAATTTAGAGAACAGTGCCAGACATCATAAGGTCTGAAGGTCTTGCAATGAAAACTGAGTGCCGCAACCACGCTTTTATACACTGGGAAGAGCAGAACAATGGTTTCACAGTACTGTTGCTATAACATTTTACTAATACAGTAATAAACCTAAACTTTGGAAATGGCTGTTACTTTCACCTAGAATAATTATCGTAATGGAAGTCTTCCCAGGTCATCTTTATTTCTCCCCAATGGGGGCTAAAATTGTATAACGGGGTTTGCATATTCAAGATATTTTAAAACCAATGAGAAGGTCACCCGTTATTAACGAGCAGTGAGTCAGAATATCACTACTAGGCTCTGTTTTATAGCTTCTCTTTCGACATAAATTTAAGCCTCAACAGAATAATAATATTCAAGCTTGTAAATAATATATCAGTCATCCTTGCCAATCTAGAAGAGTTGTTCAATCCATAGATGTTAACTCCCTTCATTGTCTAAACAGAGGCTTTTCTAAATCAGGTGCCTCACATAAGAGTTTATGAATCAGTTGCTGTGATTTGGGAAGGTTCGGTGACTCCGGTTTGTTGGATTTAAACTTTTGCCTCTCTCAGACGTTTCAGGGAACTAGCTCTGTTCCATATGGCCTACTGGTAATAGTAGAGAAGTATTCGCCTGCAGGAAAGCTCCTATTACAAGCTATAAACTGAAGTTGAGAACAAAATTTATTCTTTTAAGTTTTGCTGAATGACTGAACTTCAAACTAGTCCCAAAGCATTAGCTCTGCCACTAGTTTGATTTGCACTTCCACTGCTTATCTGAATTGCAAAATTTAATGCAAAGAATTATGATTGTTTTCCTGTATGTACTGTGTTTTAAATAATAGTTCCCCTCTTTTCATATATTTTAGCAGCTATTGAGTAGTATGTCATTTGGAATTTTGAGGCTTGACCACTGTAATTTATAGTTGTATAGCACTGGTTTGAGTGTTTATACATTGTTGACACTCCATCTTTTACTTTAGACTGGTAGTGTAGTATGTATCATTCAGGATGTGATAGTTGATGTTATTTCATCTTTCAGATTAATTTATCTAAACAACACAAAAAAATGCCTTGACTTTTGCCAAAGAAGGAGAGAAGTGTTTGAATAATAGACCCTATAAGGAAAGAGAACCTGAATTTAGTGGCCCTAGGCATTTGAACCACTTCACTTAATCATTTATGCCCTTTGAATGATGCCTTATGTGTGGAGTTTTTTTTTCGCAGATAGAAGTGAAGGGAGCTTGTGCATGGAGACTGCAATAACTTTGTAGTGTTTTTCTTCTCCTTTTTATTGACTGGACCAGTTTTGAGTTGTCGCCTATTTTTGTCTATAGGTCAAACGTCCTTATGAATGTAGCACAAAGTCAAAAAGCACAAAGATATGAACCTTTTTCCCTGATTTGGCTTGCTCAGTTCAGTGTATTTGTATTATGATTGTAGATACAAAAAGGAAGAGGGATGAGAGAGCCTGTCAAGAAGCACCTTGTCATAGCTGAATTACAGTAAGAGTTACCAGGCAATACAGCACATAACAGAGAATGTGACCCAAGCCCAAGCTTCACAGATGCCTTTTCTTCTCCTTCTCGTTCTTTTTCTCTCTTTTTCTGGAGGAGAAGCATGTTATGGTAGTCCTTGTACATGCAAAGTCAATGTATATCTAGGAAGTGGGCACTCTGAATTCACAGGGAGCCAGACCCTGACTTTCTACTGTGAACATGGGTGTCGGTGAGTGTAGGCAGCTGGGTGAACATGTGAGCAGAAACTCTGGTCAGTCTCCTCAGTCATCTGGAATGAAAATTCTGCCATGTAAAATGCTTTTATTTATTTTATCCACTTAATGAAAAAAATGTGCAGGTTTATTTTGTTTGTATGTCTTCCCTTCTTTGACTTCACTATAGATTTCTGCTTTCAGGTTCAAGTATTTCTCCTGTCTCTGTGGCCTCTCTCTGACAGGTCTATTCTTCGAACTAGCTGTGTCAGGCGTCAGAGATGCTTTTAGAAACACCTGTCCTGTGCTACAGAGGATCAACAGTCTTTCAATTTATGTCCTTTACTAGTTAAACTCATGAGATTCAAGTGCCAGGGTTAAAGCCGAAGTATGCTTTGTTTTTTTTTTTTCAAACATTGCTACTAACCAAGGTTAAAACATTCACATTCCCCAAGAGTATTAACTCTTAGTACACAAGGGCACTAGTTTCACCAAAAGCTTTTTCATTTCTGTGTTCCAAAAATGGAGAGTTCAACCTCTAAGCATAGCAAAGAGGGAGCTTTTGGGTGCAGCTCCATCAGCATCCTGATGCCTGGCACCCACCTGTGTGACTGCTGTGGGCCCCGTGACTCATTCTGAATCCCATGGGACTCACCCAAGGGTGACAGTTTGGGAAAATTGTTACTGCCCAGAAATGTTTCAGTCCCGTTCTCTGTTTATTTGAGGAAGTGTGGTATGTTATTTCTGAAGGACAAATCAGACGGGTTTCTTGGAACTGTGTTCCTGTTATAAATAATGCAATAAAATAGCAATGAAAATGAAACAGAAAATGAAAAAGATGAGAATGCATAGGGAGAAGAATTCTTACTGTTTAATAGATGCTGCTAAGTAAAGTCCCGGCCTCAGGATCCCAGTTCTTATGATTCTCTGAGTAAGATGAGGTGTTAAACATTATTTAAAGTATATCTGTGGTGAAAGATTATACTATGCTTTTTGTTTCATGATTGATAAAGTATTTTTCCTAAATAATTTCTGCAATTCTAACAGTAGTGACATATATAATAGAAAATGGTCAGTTTGGCTGATAGGAAGAGAAGCTGTGTTTCATTTGCTTCTAGAAAATAAACACAGTTCAGCTGTGATTATCTTCCTTTGACAATTGTGCAGTATTGCTACTATACAAAGCTTCCCTTCCTTATATTTTTATATTCAGTGATTTGTATGTCTTGTGCAGTGGTATTTTTGTTTGTCTTTTTTTTTCCCCTTGATTTTCAGAAACCTCTTAGGGTTTTTACAAAGTTTTAAATCTTGGAATTGTATAGCTTATTTTGTCATGAAATTCTGATTTGTTAGCAAATTCGTATTTAGCAAAATCACTCGGAACAGCAAACTTGAAGAAAACCTGCAGTTCAATGAACTAGTTACTGTCACTAATGGTCTGTTTTTTAAATGCTAAGCTTCCAGCATAAGGTATTTAGGAGAAGTTGGTTTTCTATCTCTGAAAAGATAGTATCTGCCTAAGTTAGGCAACTTTTGATGCCGTAATACACTTTAGCAGTTTTACCCAGTGATGCTGTCTGCATTTCAAGATGATTTAAACCTTCAACCTAATGAAAGAAAAAAAAAGTTCTTTTTTTTTTTAAAGAAAACATGTAGGTTGTCAACAGGCTAAAAATTACATTTGCAGAGAAAATGTAGCTTAATGCTTAAGAAAGTCAATTTGACATATATCGTTGGCTTGTGTTCATTTCAAGTTAGATTTAGCTCATGCCTGTGCTGTCATAATCTCTGCAACGTTACTTTATTACTTAGAACACGTGTTTCGAAGTGGCGGTCAAAAGGAGGAGGGCTTGGGGTTAAAAGACATCGAGACATAATCATTCTTAATCAAAATCTCATTTAGAATAAAATAGCACCTGGATTCGCCAAAGCGGTAAAGTACCATGAGTCTCTTTCAAAAATACAGCAGCTTGTCTCCACAGTGATTTATGTTCTTTTGTGCTTCCCTAATCCAACGTGTTACCTAGGCTGATATGCATATGTACATGTATCAGGTGAGGTCCCCTGTGACTGCCCATGCTGAATCCATCCTTGCTGATGCTTCTGAAGGTTGGTAGAGCACGAAGGATTCAATCCCTTAACGCATGGCAGCGAAATGTAGCACAAAATGATTTGGGCAAAATCTGGGTGTCTGTTTAGACTGTGCAACAGAATAATTCATAGTGGAATTTAGTTGTTGCTTGGCCTTGTGGCTTGCCTTTCCATGAGTCTGGTGACTGCTAATTGTGCAGGTCAACAAGTAGCCGCCTCAGTTTGGGATTCCTAGACGTTAGGGAGAGTTTCTGTGTAGACCTGGAACAAGCACTCCATGGGAAAAGTACTACAGTAATAAAAGTGACTCTTGAGGTCTTGTCAAGTGCACAATAATTTAGATTGTTCTGCAGATCCTAGGCATATATTTTGCTGAGTTAGAAAGAAAATGCACGATTTGAAAAATATCTAGCTTGAGTATTATGGAAAGGTCAGTTTATAATTTACAAAGAGAATGATAATGACCTGATTTTGAAGCATCCTGTGATATTTAATACAAATACAGTGTTCCAGCTTGGATTTTTCTGGGATGGTTTTGGAACAAAACAAGACAGATTTACAAATTAAATTTGATAGAATAATGTCTATATAATCTTTGAGTATCACTGCTTTTGTAATACATATGATTTATTCATAGAAGTCATTTGTGCTCTGGATTGTCTTTTCTTAATCTATTCCCTCTCCTCTTCCTCCCATACATGCAGTATTTTTCTTCTGTATGGAGAGTTTTAACTTTTTTTCATTTGCATTCAAATGTTTCATAATAAAAATCTTAAGTGGACTCTTTAAAATTATTTGATTTGCTTCTGTAAACAGAAAAACGCCACAAGCCAATGCAGATCTTCTTAAAACCTGCTAAAACCCCCTGCAAGCTCTTAGCACATCTCAAGGGATATAGGTGTCCGATGCTTGCAAGTAAGTTTTAACTGGAATTCAGGCACTTGCATCCAGAGTAGCCCAGAGTACCTCTGTTTGGCAAGAGCTGCTGGGCAGCGAAATTAATTTTGCCTCCTACACTAGGGCTTTAGAGGCACCTTAACTTAGGGCTCTGCAAAGATGCAGAAGCCTCCCCATTGCACCAAGTAGGAAGTTAAGCTGCATCTCAGTTGTTTCACCACGGATAAAATTCTCATCAGAATACTTCTTTTTTTCTGGGTTGTGTCTGAACAAATCTCCTATCACTGAAATGTAACTTTGATTTTTTCCGCCTGGTGGTATCATATAGGTTTGTAACTTGACTGAATTTACATAACTGGTATGTGTGTGGTCAGATACCAGAAGGGGGAAGACTCACACAGACCTTGTTCTCTACCTTTTTCAGTGGGATCATCAAGTCATTATCATCTAATTATTACATGGAACATTTAATGTAATATGTGTTATACTTATGAATTTGACCTGGACACATTAAGGAGAATTTAGAGTATTTCATCAAGGGAATGGATCATATTTCAGAAGATGTGTGGGGTTATTTTTCAGGAGGAGTGCACAGAAATGAAGAGTTAAGTCTCGATATTTATGAAATGCACAGGGCACATTATAAAGTAAATTTGAAAGGCAGTATCCTGAGGTGATGAGGACACCTGTGAAAGGTTTGGCAGTGAAATAAGCAGTGGCATAAATCACAAATTGGCTGCTCTTTGGTGAAGAAGTACATTCGTGGAAAAGCTGAAACTTGCATTAGATTCTGGTTCAGCCTAAAGGAGTTCAGTGACCTTCCCAGATCCTCTGTGCAGCTCTGTGAACATCTTTTGGTCTATACTTTGCAACACGCTAAATGACCATTTATTGATAGTTGCTTTCCTTTACCACTCCATAGTCTGTGTGTCACTTCTGCAACTGTCAGTGCTGCTGTGCAGTTTAGCCCACTGTGCTGTCGTCTAGCAGCTCCTACTGAAAATGGGAATCAGGAAAAAAGAAAGAAACAAAGAAAAGCTCTTCTCTGATGTGTGCATGTACTATGTAAAACAACAAAATGGCTTGGGGATGGCAGCTGGTAGGCATTCCTGTGCAGGATGGAGTAGGAGAAGGGACAGACTTTGCTTTGCATGGGTCTATCTGTCAGCATTATTTTCAAAAAAAAAAAAAAAAGACACCTTAAAAAAATAAAAAGACACCTAGCCCACCAACTGTATACTGAGTAGACACTTAAAATGTGAAAGATGTGCTTTTAAATAATGGAGAAGACTGACCCCATTAGAAGATCCTTCAAGCTTCAGAATAACAGAATTCTGCAAGGTGGAGTAGGTTGAATAGCTCTTTTTTTCTTTTTATCTTCTTTTTTTCCCTTATAATCTGTGCAAGTGCATGATTTCGAGAAGAATGCAAGACACGGATAAAATATGTAAGTACATTAGCCATTTTACCCAGGATTTAAATTAGGTTTTTTGTGTAAAAGCAATCTATTCTCTTAAGTTTCCCTTCTTCTAAAGACAAACCGTCTTTAGATGGTGCATTATTTGCTGATTAAAAAATATGTAGCATGTTAATTTTCCCCCAGAGTACTTGCACAGCACCCTACAAATTTGAGGTATATCACTGATTTCAACACAGGCCTCTCTTTTTTTTAATATATATTTCAACTCCCTGAGCTTATGCTATGAAAAAGAGGGTGAACACATTCAAATTGTATTTAGCAAATATAAAGAGATGTACTTGAAGACAGAATCAGCTGTGCATGATGTTGTCTTTCTATGATGGGACTTTGGCTAGAATAGTGGTTTTGTGTGCAGTGGCAAAGATTATGATGAGAAATTTATATCCTTTGCACACTAGGGATAGGGAAAGAAACAACAGATGAGGTAATGTTTTCCAACAGCATGAAAGCAAAGGGACACAGGGAAATGAAAAGCATTAGTATGATATTATAGCTGACATGGTTGTCTGTCTATACTCACACCCACAGACCAGCCCGTTTCTTAATTTCTCTTTAAATATTTCCTTTCTATGTTTCATTAATGGTCCTGTCTTCCATAGTTAACTGTATACCTCCCAGTTTGCTCCTCTACTGAAAATTTATCATTAAGAGAAAATTTTGATTTCTTTTGCCATTTTATTTAATCTATTTAATCATCATCAACGTCATCATCATCATTCCTCTCAATGCCTGTTCCCCATATATTTTCTGAGGCAACAGCATTTCTCAGGTTGCGACTTCTCATTGAACTTTAGCAGCATCCTTAAAGCTGCAAATTCCCCACAGCACTGTTGTTCTCTTTCAATAATAACTCTTTGTTTTCCCATCTAAGACTACTAAGCTGAATAATATTTGAGGTCAAATTTTCAGGAAGAAGCCTCTAAGTCAGTAGATGTAGAAATGAGGTGCTTCTGTGAATGAAACAAGTGGCTGTCTTTTCTAGGTGAGTTTTTGTATGATGTGTCCAAACTGGGGCATGGAAGAGCAGGCATCTTCGTTCACCTGTTGCCCTAACTCACTTGTGGAGGGTTGGATTCTAGACTAGTTGGGGCCCTGATTTGCCATGTTCTTCTAGCACGGTTACTGGTAAAGTAGGAAAGGTCTGATGAGTAGTCTCCATCTGAAAGCACCTTTGTGTAGAACGTCATCTTTTCTATATTTGTTTATAGATTTCTGTTTTCAGAGGATTTTTAATCTGCAGAGGCATTTTTGCCAAAAATCATGTAAATTGTTTCCTTCTTTATGCTTTTTTTCCCTTTTTATATTAGCATGCTAAAAATAATTGAAGGAGTCAAGAACAGAGGAGTGCAAAAGCTTTTGAGTGAAATGTAAAATATTTGTTTATTTTAAAACCATAGAAAATATTCTTTTATCTCACTGTAAGGTTAGGACTTTATACAGTTTTCTTGAAATTTAGTCATGTATCATAAAGAAAACAGAACTGCATGGAGTTTTCTGCATTTGAGAGGTAGTGGTGTTTATTTTTGAGAAACACAAGCTCCCGAGAGGAAAGGCATAGAATCATAGAATCCCAGAATGCCTAAGGTTGGAAGGTCATCTAGTCCAACCTCCCTGCACATGCAGGGCCACCTAGAGCACGTGGCACAGGGCTGCATCCAAACGGGTCTTGAAGATCTCCAGAGAAGG
>JAWLRI010001095.1:1080244-1093928 GCA_034781795.1 Crypturellus tataupa
TCACCAGGGCTGAGTAGAGGGGCAGGATCCCCTCCCTCGACCTGCTGGAGACGCTCCTCTTAATGCATCCCAGGATGCCATCACCCGCTGTTTTCTCCTAACACCAGAGCGAGAACGTATTTCTCGGACCGGGATGGGCCAGCTTGTTTTAGGCTATGAGTACTACTGCATCACTCGGGCCCAGCACCTGGGCTACCATGAAATATAGGGTTGTCTTTGCAAAGCAAGCTCTAGGAGTAGTCTACAAGCACGATGCTTTCTTCTCTGGAGAGAAGAATATGCTACAGGCATCAAATGTCACCACAGAGAATAGAATTGCTTGAGGAATATGTATTTCTTTGCATTTGGCTGTAAAAGTGTCCTTGAGAAACCACCACTTGTAAGGGCGAAGGTGCAGACTAGAAGTTTGAACACAGGTACCTGTGTCATAGAATAGATTGATGTCTGTGATAACAAGGCCTTGATCCTCTTGTATTTTACCTGACATCATTGTAAATCCAGTGGCATCAGCTGAGGGCATGTCTAGATAAGGGCCTAGGCCTGAAGAGCATTCTTGATTAAATTCCCAAGCTGGCATTCATTTCTCAGAGCAAGAGTTTGCACTGACCATTAGCTATTCTGTTTTAAATTCAGATCTTACCCAAATCAGATTAAATTCCCCTGAAGACAAGACCTGCACTGATCCTGCATCACCAGTGTAAGTTGTTATAACCCAGCTGAAGAGTCACAATAAAACTACTTCTTGTTTTGCTTGTTAGGTGGAAGTGAGCCTATTTGCAAGACTCTGGTGATATAAATTTATTTGGAGATCAGAAGCAGAAGGTGGAAGTACAAGGAGAGAGAGAGTAGTTTCTGGATATATAACCAGCATACATTTCTAAGACAAACACTTTCTAAAATAACTATTCTCAGAAGTTTAATGTTGAGAGTGGTTCTTGTTTCACCTTCTCCCATGGTTCAGTTGGCAGGGAGTTTTACTATTTCATCTGCAAATCCTGT
This sequence comes from Crypturellus tataupa, assembly GCA_034781795.1. Lineage (NCBI taxonomy): Eukaryota > Metazoa > Chordata > Aves > Tinamiformes > Tinamidae > Crypturellus > Crypturellus tataupa. The sequence continues at coordinate 1,081,244 of JAWLRI010001095.1, forward strand.
CTGCAGTGGCTTTAGACCAGTGTTTTACCACAGAAGCTACACATTTTGATACAAAAAGAAAAAGCAGCAGTAACATCTGTGCTGTATATTTATCTCCTCTAGCTCTATCCTACCAGAAGGTTTCTGACTGTTAAAAAAGGCATGATCATTTATCGTATGGTGGATTTTTACTCTATATTTTGCTTTTGTTAGAGGAGCAACAATCAAGGAATGATCATTTTGTGTCTGAAAGGTTGAAACTCTCACAGTTCTGAGAGGCCATGATCCTTAGTGCTATCTCACAAACTGAGCTTGATGAAATTATAGGAGCAAAAAGTTTTCTGAACAAAATGGGCTGCACCGTCAACTTGTCTTACAGTAGGTGTTGTCCTGATTGTGGAAGAGTTTTGTGTTATGTTTGTAGATCAAGAAAGGACACCCCCTGAACAGCTGCAGAGCTCTTTGTGGGATTTTCATGGTCCCCTCTGAGCAATATGTCCCTGTGTCCATGCTATTGGTTGGAAGTAATTGAACTAGCTGCTATAAAGGTGCCTTGGTGGCCAAGGTCGTGGGTGATGAGCAGAAACTGTTCCTCCTGAGGCAAGAAAAGAAAGGAAAGGAATTTACAAACACAAATAAAAAGGCATTCCCCCAATGACTCATGCAGCAGCAGCACAGGGATAGAGGGACTCTTTCCTGTAGCCTTAGTATAAAGTTGCTTTCTGGGCAGTGAGAGTGTGTTTTAGTCATCCACTCATCATGATGTGTTAGAGAGTCTTCAACCACATTCTGAGTTAGGAAAGGCTCTGAGATTTATTAAAGGGCTGTTTTCCAAACAATCAGAACAGGAACTACTTTTTACTGTATTTGTTTCTTTTCTTGTTTTTTTCGGGGGGGAGGGTGAGAAGGTGAGGAAAGAGGGCAGGAAATGCTGGCAAGCATAAGCAGATCTGAGCAACTGCAAATGTGATTTATTATCAATAAAAGATGATTTAAAAAAATCATCCTTCAGTTCCCTATTTGTTTCTAGTTGCTAAATCCCATGAAAAGGACATATCATTATTTTATCCCCTGCTTCATCATTTCAGATGTTCAAATTAACAGACTGGTTATTCAGAAATATGAAATAACATTTCTGCATTGGATTTATGATTATTATGCAAATGTAACTACCATATTCTGTGCAGAAAGCACACTTAAAAGCAGAAAATAGCAATAACCCTATTCAGGAGCTACTCCAGTTAATATTTTCTATAAAAAAATGAGGATTCATTAATAACTTATGTATTGTCATTAGGATTGTTTTATTGTAATATGTAATTTGCTTGAACTATGTCTTTCTCAAAATGGTTTTAATTACAGAAATAAATGACAGAGCTTAGTGAAGATGCTTATACAACAGTGCAGTCATTTTCTGTGCCAACTGGAAATGTATTCTTAACAGATGGAATTCACCAGTCTGCAAAGAGCTATCGCGAGGCCTTTGAACTGGTTAAAACCTTACTTAATCCATTTGATAAGGCACAAAGGAAGTCTGTGTCATACATGCTCTTTCTTCTTTGTCTCTGCACTGTTTAGCAATTTATTCTGTCATAGACACAAGAAAAAAGAAAGCAGAGTTGTTCATTTAAATGTATTTTGCTATTAGGAGTAATTTTATTCAACAAGTCATGCCACAATGGGTTAGAATAAAGGTAGGGTTCAAAGTACCTCCTCTTTTTTCTATAGGGACCTTGACATTTATTCTTCCTTCAGGTTGTGTGGGTAGTAATACCGTTGCAGATTATTTTGGCCTCATGTTCCTTTTTTTCTATTTTTGCTACCGTTCAACCTGAGTCTCTTTTATAGCTCTCATTGTCACTGTGGGATCAGTAGATGTGACCTTCTTCCAAACTTTGATTCAGGCTAAAGGCTTACAATAGCCACAAGATGAAGCCAGGACTTCAGATAGAAACTACCAGGAATAGAAAACCAATATTTTGCTCCTAGCTGATGAGCTGGTTGATTGCAAGACTCGCGACTTCCTTGTGATTCACTAACTTTAATGAACAGCAGTAAAAATGTAGTCTAGAAACAGCACAAAACATAGAGGTGTGCTGATTAGCCATGACATACAGAAAGGAGGCAGTGACAGTATGGAGAAAATTAAGGTACCAAGCCGAATGACCTTGCGAATGAGGGTAGTAGAAGAGAGGTGAATTCACTAGTATCAAGTGCAAAATTGCACGGTTAGGAATACAAAGATCCTCAGCTACAAGTTAATTGTTTCATCAGTTAGAAGTGAATGAGAAGTAAAAGGGTGCTACATGTGCTAAGTGACAACAGGATGACCGAGCCAAAGTGATGTGGCCATGAAATAGGCAGTTGTACTTCCAGATGTTAGCAGAACTCAGGCATGGATCCTGTCTTATGAGAGAAAAAGCTATATATCTTTTTTTATACATGCCTTATACTTCAGCAAGTTACCAAGGCCTTAGGTGGAGTTCGCTGCACATCAGGTACTCTGCCTAACTGGAAACATGCATGGCTTGATCCTGTCATAGTTTACAAAAGGGACTTTAGTACTGCAGAGCTTAAGAACTGCTGTGAGTTCAAGTCGTGGCTCAGCGGATGCTCACGTGTTTGTGTTTCCATACTCTAAAAGAATGTGCCTTGCTTTTACACAGCAAAACAATGAATAGAAATGTAAATAAATGAACCAGAGAGGTGATAGAGCTGTTCATGTTAGAGGATTGCAGTGTCATGCGAAACAATAGGGATCGCCATGAGTAAAATTAGGTTGGGAATAAAGAGAGGATATCAAAAGAGTGGTATCGCAGTGGGAGTTAAGGTCCAAAATTTCCTGGTTTGATCAGTTGGAAAGAGGCTGTGTGTGTGGCAGTGAGCCCTGTTGGCCCATCCAGTCCTACATGCCTCATAAAATAAATTAGGTCATCAGTAGTAGATTCCAAAGTAAAGCTGAACATGCAAATCATATCAATTATAAATTATAAAAACTACCAATTTGGGCTTTTTATTATATATACACAAATCTCTGCATCTGTCTCCTATGCTGCTTTTTTTTTTTCCTTTCCCCAAAAGAAGACTTTACTTCCATCCTGTCATGCCTTATTCATTTGATTATTTATGCATTGACTACAGCAATATTCTGTTAAATATTTAAAAGTTTGTGATTTAAACCTGACTGTCATTTGAGTTGTAATTATTTCTTATAGACCTAGAGGCTTACATTTAATATTAGGCTGGTTCTGTTTGTTTTAATTTTGTAGCAAGACCAAGCAAGGATATACTTAGTTCATGAACAGTAAACGAGGAAATAATGTAACTGTGCTGTCAAGGAAATGAAAGAGCGCAGAAGACACATTCAAAGCTATTTGATTAATGTTTTTACTCTGTATTGTCCTAGTTTTTATTCAGAGAAACAATTTTTGATAGACAAAGAATAACTGCCCTCATTACTTTTAATTAAATAATTTTTAGAATGCCATATGAAATTCAATTTTATGGTGTTAAAAAAAAATTTAAAAGGGAGGATGAAATGGTGGACGTCCTAGTGGATGATATGGTACTGCCTGATTTTTACAGTCGGTACCTATATGTAATAGTGGCTGGAAGTGTGCAGCAGCATCTAAGGATTCTGTATTGTTGTCCAGGTGTTTTTGCCTATGCTGTCTTAAGTGGCATAAATGAGAACACTGCAATGGAGCCTGAGTGGATCACTGTGTGTGGTGGGGGAGTGGGTTATGAGGAGGGTCACAGACTCCTTTCCTTCCTTCCTTGGTGGCCAGCTCCTCCTGATGGTGCGGCAGCTTCCAACGGGGCAGGAGGAGGTGCACCTGACCTTGGGGCTTAGCTGGGGCAAAATGGCCAAGAGTGCTACTGAACAGAAAGGAAGGAAAAACAGATTTGCATTTCATTTGTTTTCGTTCCGCTACTTAAAAATAATCTAGTGTTGCTTTATTATTTTCTTGAAAGCTGCTTTGCGCTGACTAGCCCTTGGTGTTTGTCAAAGCCTTTGTTTTCTCTGTATATTCCCTGCTGGGCTACTCAGAACCTAGTTGAATTATGAGGATTATTCAGAGCTGCACTGGATAATAAAATGGTCTATTGATTAGTAGACTTCTAATTACTTGTCTCTTAGCATGAAAGAAGAATAAGAAGATTTGATAGTAAACAATGCAGAAAACAAACAGGGTGTTTCCAGCATGGAGTGATATGCAGGCATGTGTGTGGCATTTTACATGCGTATTATGGTTTTATCATCGTGAGCTCATCCTGTTGCTTACAAAACTGAGCAGCTAGATTCCCTGACAGATGATCAGCCACACAGTACAGCCCCTCCATGCTTCTCTGCAGGACCCTGCATACACACTGAAAGGGCAACATAATGAGGAGCAATATGCTGTAGATTTTTCATGTCTTGGAGTAAAGAAATTAAAGTTTTAACTAGGTATGTACTGATAAAAATAGACATAGTGTGTCAGAGTGTTTGTTTGAAAAAATGAGAAAGTGATGGAACCTTTGCACTTATATTCCATGCCTTTCTCCTAATTCAATCTATCAAATTACCTTTGGTCTTCTCCAAAAATGATGCATTCTAAACTGTTTTTTGTAATAGCACTTTTTAGAAATATATCTGTGAAATTTTTAAGGAAGCAGATTTAAACAAAAATGACACTCTCCAAAAGTAGTAATGAAAATATGAACCTGATGGGCAAAAGTCAAAATTCAACAGTGTGTAGAAATCAAGCTATTCATTTGCTGTGGGTTGAACTAATTTAAGAGTAAAGTATTTGAAATATATTCATGAGATTCCCTTTTTCAGTTTATTTCATTTGCAAACTTCTTTGTATCGAGATGCTTTTTAAAAAGGAAAGGCCTTCAGCTGAGCTCTCAAGCAGTTTTCCAGAGAACTGAGTCTGTTGTCTGGGGCACTGCTCTTCCTTAAGCCTTGCTAGAGGACTGCCCCAGGTGCATGAAGTAAACAAGTCCTATGAGGCAAGTTTTCAGTATTGAGATAAAAAAAGCCAGGTTGTCAGGGAGAAGTTATGTCTCTGTTAGACTACCTGTAAAAGAAAATAGTTTCTTCCTGCAAACCTTGGGAGGAAGGAAGATGTGATCTCACTTGGGCTTCTGGGTTAACTGTGCTTCTCAACTAGGTTCAAAAGCACAGGTCAAGCTTATGAATGTTTTGAAAAAGAAGAACTGAAGTCCTGGCAGAACTGCCATTCATTTCAGTGAGACTAGCTTTCCTCTCTAACCCTTTAATGCCTTTTCCATAACCCATAAGAAAAGACCTATGTGAATTTCCATGGGCTTTGCATACCTGTCTTGCACTTTTTCTAGCCCCTGTCTTTAAATGCAAAGAACTTCAGAGAAGAGCCCACTTCCCCCAGCAGCTGTGCAGTTCTTGTCCATGGAGGAAGAGCTTAACACTTAAGAGCCAAAGCAGTACTTTAAAGTATGAAAATCGTGTGATTTTCAGTAGGTACCCACTTTTGCACTGTTATTTTTTGGTTTTGTTGGAGTCACCTGAGTATCACAGGCTCGCTTTCATCTCCTGCTGTGCCGTTCTAGAGAAGCACCACTCTGGGGTCTTTACCGCTGCTTTGGATTTGGTGCCGAGCTGATGCGAGCAAGTCTGTGTGTCCCTCATTGTTTGGGTGCTTCTCCTCCATGGTGAAACCTTTGCATTTGATACCTGACTTCAGGTGGGGAGGGAGTGCACAGGGGCTGTGCGACGCTTGCACAAGCAGAATTGTCCACTCATTGGCACCCTTGTCCCGTCAGCTGGAGGCTCACGTCAGAGCCAGAGCTGCTCTGCTCAGTGTGGATCCTTCATCTACTTTGTGCTCTTCCTGCAGGCCTGTAGTTAAGTACCTGTGTTGTAGGTACCAGACACCTGGCTTGGCTGGCTGTGCAGCCAGCGTCTAATCATGGGCACTTTTTGGTGTGCGTGTGCGCAGCGATTCAATAGCTGGGCATCTTTTTTTTTTTTTTCTGCAGAGCATAGGCAGGAGACACATTTCAGGCTCTGCTGTTTACCTGACAGAACAGTCAAAACAGTTTTCTGATTAAAGCGGCAGTAGTAGACACCCAGTCTCTGTGGGCTCCTCCACATTAGGGGATAATGGAACCGTTTACTAACAGCCAGAGAAATTATTTATTAGGCTATGAAACCTTTAATTTATAAGGAAGGTTTCACATTCTAATATTCTTTTTCTTGTACTCCCACTCTGCAAAATGTTGCAGGGCCAAAAATTAATGTATTTGTACATCTATTTCTAAGTTATGTGGGTGTCTGAAATGGTACGGTTTTAAACTGGAACAAATAACAGACTCGTAGCAATCTTCTCTGAACCAGTAAGGTTTTATAAACCTGAAGATGGAGATCAATCAAACCCAGTATATTACATTCTCTGCTCTGTTAGCTTTAGGTTTAAACAGTTTTATAAATGTGAAATTGCAGCCAGAATTCCCCAGCTGCTAGACAAGTCTCTGATGGAGCAGGGCAAAGCCACATCTGGGGAAAATACGTGGGAATCCTAGACTTCACTTTTCTTTATCTCTCCTTTAACGGTCATAGCTACTACCTGGTGAAACAGCTTTCTTTTGTCTTGCCTGAATTTTTGTGTTTTGACATGTACAGTTGCCCCTTCTGTTCGTACAGGAGGCTGAAACAAAGGCTAAGATCTTTTGTCACCTGTAGCCTGCTCAAACTCATGAAAGTCACAGGGTCTAATTCAGGATAATTTGGGGTCAAATCATTTGTGAAATACAGATTCAGTCTTAAAAAAACCTAAGCATCGATTTGACTGTCGAAAAGGCTATGAAAGACAAAACCAGCTTTATTGTATACAAAATAACTTCATCTGCTCATGTCCTCAGTTTATTCATTTTTATGCACATAGGCATGCAAACAATTATGTACCCAGAAGGGAACACAGAGACTTTTTACTTTATTTTGCTGGTTCTTATATTGTGGAAAAGCAGCCACATCTTCAGGCTCAACTTCACTGGTGGTGGTTCAGGTAACCTTCAGAGCCTCTGGATAAGATGATTCAGGTTCCCTAATGAACACAGGGCTTTGAATTGACTTCCATTGAAATGAAAGGAACTAAAAAAAAGGGCATTGGACTGAGAATAACACCTGTAAAATCACTAGGTGTTGGTTTAAAATAACACCTCAAAGAGACCCATTCCCTTGCTGTTCTGTGGGCCCTTTGCCCTGTACCCAAAAATCTCCCTGCGGAGAAGAAAAAAATAGTTTGCTTAGGACTTCATGACCCACGCAGGGGTGCAGGCAGTGCAGAAATCAAGACAGGTGACATCTTCACATATCTATTCAGGCAGAGAACAGCCAAGTCAAGGCAGCCTTAATGCTTCGTATACTGAAACAAGGGCTAACCTTAGCAGAGGCTAAGCAGAGCAGCACTGAGACACACAGTCACCTTGAGTCTGAAGCCTGGGGCCCTCTTGCTCCGGGTGTGATCCTCACCTCGTGCCCATGAAACGAACATCACGATCTCAGGAATATCTATGTTTCATTCCTGTTAGCTTTGTGAAGGAATACGGGCCAAATGGATCTTTCCAAATGGTCAGGAGACTGTCGTTCTGGATTGTCACCTCACTAGTAAGGCGTGGGCATAGTACCTCCAAAATTTTTTCATGATGCTCTCAGGATGTCGCAAATGTTCTTAATTTTTGCATGGAAGGATATATTACCCTGTTTCTGTGTATCCTGTTTTACAAACAGGATCTTTCTATAGGCATACTTTCTTACTTTTCTGCTATAGATGTTCAGCTCTAAACATTAGGTTTCAAACTGTGTTTAATTTTAGCATTTCAATGATACCAAGCCTTACAGTTGTTTACCTTCAAGCATTCATGGAAAGATTTAATTATAAATAAATTACCTTTTATAAAACCTATATATTCCTCTGTTTTGTCTCCTCCATTCCAGAAAAAGTAATGAGCACTTATGACAAAACTAGATAGTAGGGAGCATTAGGTAGCATTAATCAGGTAGCAGGTAGGGATTTGTAAGGATTTGTTTGTCTCGTAGACAAACGAGACAAAATAAATGTGACCTGTTTAATTACCCATAGTAGCTGCCTATCATCAAGCTTTGCCTGTGAGCTATTGCAGCTGTGTTGATTAACCAGCTGTACCAGGCTTCAGAAAGAATGGAGAAAAGGTAAAAATAAAAAGTAGGAAGCAATAGGAACTAGAGAATGAAAATATATGTATGTCCAGCAAAAGTGCTTTTGTCCAGGAAACATTTGTTTCTTGGCAATATAGGCTTGGGGCTGAAGTTTGATGGCAGCTGTTAGTTCCAAACAGGCAGAATTGATCTAAATTATGGCTTCTTGAGAGGGTAATTTTTTTCCATGATGGTTTTTCTGCTTCCATTTGCTTAAAGGAGGAGGAGGAGGATCTTGACCTTTCAAGCAGGAGAAGGCAGTTCTCTTAAAGATTTTCATCACTGTCAAGCTTGTTTTCCCAAGATCTATAGGAACAGAGGTAGCTCCGCAAGGCCGGATAGGTGCAGCTTGGCTGACAGCATGATGGGAAAGTTCAGACCTCTGGGAACGAGATTACAGACTGCCAGCCAGAAGGGAGTAATTCTGCCACAGGTGCCAAGTACACTAACTGTTATAGAGCAGACAGAAAGCGTTGACACTGACATTGGAGTTTGTTAATTTAGCAGATTTGAGTCTTGCAGCAGTCTCCAGAGGGAAAGTGAGGAAGATAGCACTGACGGCATCCCTAATTCTCTCCCGAGTTCTCTTGTCACAGAGTAAGGCTAACTCCTCCTTTCTGGTTTTCTGTGGCTACGAATAAATCTATGTATGGATAATCATGACCTACAGTCTATAAATTCACATCGGCTGCAAAGTTATCAAATTTTATGGACAATAGCCAGAAGTTGCACGTAGCGGAGGTCAGCAGAGACCCACCTGAGCAGAGGAGGGATGCCACTCTGAAGCTGAAGTTCCTGTGTAACTGAAGGCTTAGAGGCTTATATTCAAAACTGGCCTTTCCCTCTCACAGTGTGGGTAAGGCTAAGTCATGTCTTGTAGCCCATGAAGTGGCTATCAAGGGCTGTGGCTAGGTATGCCTGTGAATGCATGTATATACACACGCGGCTGTAGTCATGCAAACTACTCAGTGCTTTTGGTTTTGGGTCACGTAAGGTCGGAGGAAAATCTACATTCAGATAAATTCTGTGTAAAAATTCTCACTTTGAGGTGTGTGGTTCTTGCCTACTTAATATCTTGTTCATGTACTTTCTTGTAACTATGCAAAGTATATAGGTTTAGATCAAATCTCAAGCTTTGCTGCTTTCACTTTAGGTTGGGTTTTATATCATTTTCTGTGTAGGTTTTTCAAGTGTGATTTTTTAATAGTGATCATTTCTCTATATTAAAGATCTATTCTGCATTTTAGTAACTGTATAGATTTCTTTGCAATGTTTACTATAATGAGACATGCTCCAAACTGCTATTTTCTATTCCTCACAGAACTGACAAGTAGGTTTTTGAGTGATATTTTGTATATATTTAATATTTGTATATTTTGTACATACGCATTCAGCAAGGCTCTCGAGTATTGACTTGAATTTAAGTTCATTGGTCTTGTTTTTCAATATATTTGTTATGCTTTAACAAAGCACTCTGGAATTCACATAAGTGTAGACTCATGACTAGTAATGCGTAAAAGCAAGCACATTTTTAATGACTTTGCCCGACCGGACCCATAACATTTACAGTATTTTCAGATTGTTCAGGTGAAATGTGCCATAAGCATATTGTCTACTGTATCACCATATCATCCTGTCACACTTGACACAGATATAGCTACAAAGCGAGGAAAACTGAGTTTATTAGATGGAGAGATGTTCTTCATTGCCATGGATCACTGAAAACTTACAGGTCGGGTCTGGTGGGTGAAAGGAACAAACAGAGCACACGACGGGATGAGCTGGGTTTTGCTGGTAACCAGAGCAAATTCACAGTGGGCAGCCAGGATCCTGAGTATTACACTTTTTGGACCAAAAAGGCCAATATTGAGGTACACTCTGCAGTGTTTGTCGCAGCACAAGGGATGTCCCAAAGAGCATCCCTTCCACACGGGCATCTGTTCAGGCTTTGGGAAGAACTGGGATTTGCCAGTCACTCTTCATGCCCTTGTTCTTATTGCTACATTTGTCCCCTGGCTAACGGCATATGACAGTTCATTGCTGTTAATGGTGTTATTGCAGAATCAGACTACAGTAAAATACCGCCTCGAGCAAAAATATCATTGATAATTTAGGCCTGTCTTTTGGGACAGCACATGCTGGAGTTAATGAAAGTTTGCCTTAGTAATTCTGAAAAGACCCTATACTTTGGACTACTTAAAATGGAATTTAATATTCTCACTTGGATAATCTCCTTAATGACAACAGGACTGCTTATTTGCCTTTTTTTTTTTTTTTTCCTCAAGATGAGCTCCTTTGGGAGCACAGTCCAGGTAGCAGCTACTGGCTGGCAATCACAGGAAACCAAGTCTCTTGGCAGAAGGGTACGCAGGACACCGCTGCAAACACCAGTATTGCCCTCACTGTCTTCTCCCATGGTCCCTTGGAAGGAGTGGGAAAGGCTGTACCAGCAAATGGGACACCAGTGACCTTGTACTGAGGGTCTAATGACCTTCCCTGCTGTCTCCACAGCAAGGAGATGTTTTCAGACAAGATTTTTGGAGGGTCCTTGGAAGAGTCAAGTGTTGATCAGGGTGGAAATGCTGAGTTTTACAACTGGGCCAGCTAGCAAAATATGAGGTTCAAGTCCAGAGGACCTTTTAATTTTGCTGACCCTTACTCAAAGATACCAACTAAAAAATTTTACACATGTAAAAGTAGGGAGCATCACGTGGTCTTGAAAGTCACCAGCCTCAGGGCCGAGAGTAGAGTTGTGCCACAATACCCACAGACCAGCACTGTCTGTGCTTATCACTTAATAACTGTGTATTAAAAATCTGGACTCTGTGTAGGTGACTCTACCAAGCGTACTGAGCCCTTGTGTCTGCACCTTTGGAGGGAACGTGGCTCTCTGTCCATGGCAGGGAGAGGGCCCTTGCACAGTGATGGTCTTGCTAATCTATTTCAACTTTTCATAATGAATAGTATCAAGGTTATAAAGACATGATTAACACCTCTAGAAGAGGAGGTAGATTGCAGTTAATGGGCAGGTCCTTGAAGGAGACCTGGACTTGATCCTGTGAGGGTCAAACCACTTGCAGCTACCGCCTGTGATGGGACTCATTATTATGGGGACAGTAAGAAGGGGAAAATTGCCTGGCATTGCGAGTCTGAAGGGTAGCACGAGAGCAAGGGGAAGGGTTCACGCGTTGAGTGTTGAAACATGCAATGGCGAAGGGAGCAAAAGGCACAAGGGAGGAAGGGGGAGGATCAAGGCAACACGATAGGCTGTGATCTCATGTTGAGGCACTGCAGAATCGGCTTTACTCAACCTTTGTGTAGCTCGCTGGTTGCCTTAGTGTGGACGTTCCTTACCAAAGGAAAAGGCAGTGTCTTAAAAGCTGCTGCTGAGGAGGCACTGCAGTCGCATCATCTTTGGTTTGTTGCTCTGCCGGACCCAACCGTTCCCCGAGCGGCTCTGCAGGGCCGAGGCTGGCGGCCCGGCCACGCTCGGGGCTGCCGCTGCAGCGGGGCTCTCAGGGCAGCCTGACGACACTCAAGGCTGCCGCTGCAGCAGGGCTCTCGGGGCGGCCTGGCCATGCTCAGGGCTGCCGCTGCAGCGGGGCTCTTGGGGCGGCCATGGCTCAGGGCTGCTGCTGCAGCGGGGCTCTTGGGGCGGCCTGGCCACGCTCAGGGCTGCCGCTGCAGCGGGGCTCTCGGGGTGGCCATGGCTCAGGGCTGCTGCTGCAGCGGGGCTCTCGGGGCGGCCTGGCCACGCTCGGGGCTGCCGCTGCAGCGGGGCTCTCAGGGTGGCCGTGGCTCAGGGCTGCTGCTGCAGCGGGGCTCTCGGGGCGGCCTGCGCACGTGCCCGGTCGAGGGGTTGGCACCATCCGCAGCGAGGGCAGCGCCTGAGTGCCCCGAGGGAGGGACTGAGGGGAGGACTCCGCTCCCCACGGCGCTTTGGGCTCCTGCTTCTGTTCTGTTTTCCTTGTGGCTTTAGGGGCGTTTTTTGTCTTGGCTTTTTTTTCCACTTTGCAGGGAGTTTTGTTTCCCTTTTAGCTGCTTGTATTTTTTGCTCTTTTGCATTTTTTTTTCCCGTTAGGTTTTTGGGCATTTATGTGGTTTTTTTCCCCTTTCTTTTTCTGGGGCAGCGTTTTTTGCTAGTTCGAGTTTTTTGCTGGATTTTTTTTTTTTTTTTAATATCGTTTTTCTCTGCATTTTGAGGTGGGTGTTTTTTTAATGGATTTTTGGATTTGTTTTTCCTCTAGACTTTGGGTTTTTTTTATTCTTATTTAATTTATATATTTTATTTATAAACTTCATCTATTTATTTTTCTTGCCGGGTCTGTATGTTTCCTGCCGGGTTTGGGGCGTTTCTTGCTGCTTTTTCCCCTCCTGCGCGGGGGCTTTTCGGTGTATTTACCCGTTCCTCCTCTTGTTTCCCCGCCCGTCCCGCTGCGCGGCCGCCGCGGTTGCCGCTGTCCCGAGCGGCCGTTACGGCGGCCGTTACGGCGGCCGTTGGCG
>JAWLRI010001095.1:1094028-1129433 GCA_034781795.1 Crypturellus tataupa
AAAAAAAAAAAAAAAAAAAAAGCGGTAACCAGGCAGGGTGGCGAGGCAGACATGGATATGAGGTGGCACTGTGAGAACTCGCAGGTAGCGTCTTCTCTCGCGGCCGGTGCAGGGCGCAGGCGAAGTGCTGCCGCATGCAGGGTTTAGGATGCCATTAGTCTGAGCAGCAGAATTAAAAATATAAGGGGGGGGGGGATCTTGGGGGGAGGAAAAAAGGCATTTGCACCGATTGCTGAGAATGACTTTATTCTTATTACGTGTCGCTTAGGAGATTGCATGGCACTAGATCAGATTTCTGCACGTATCTGTTTAAATATAGAAAAGCTTTGAAAATGTGTATCTATTTATTTTTCTGCTCCAAGAAAATAATGCTTTGGTACCCTGAGCATGGATGCTTCTGTTTTTCTCTTCTGCTTTTTTAGACCACGGGGGTGCTTTCTAGCATGCTTGCTGCAAGCGAGGGGCAAGGGAAGGGAAATAGTGATGCTTCAACATAAAAGCGTGAAATAAAAGCATGAAATAGCGGCTAGTTTGCTTGGTGGTGAATAACCTCGTAATTGCTGTGGCTGAGTTGATGCTTAGACGCCGACCGTGTATGCTCGCTCTTCGGGCTCGTGTGTGTACATACGTGCGTGTTTGTTTTGATGTGCTGTTCCTACCGAGCGTTTGCAGAACTGGGATTTCTGTGAGTTCCGTGCATGCTTCGATTAAAAAAAAAATGCATATGGTGAATGACTGAACCTGATTAACAGATGTTTAATGATACATGATGCAAAAAAAAAAGCTTTTTCTTCTTTTTTAACGAGTTCAATCTAACCTTTGGGATGGGGGGGGTGAATCAATGCATGTTTTTGATAACGAAAGCATTTGTGTTTGTCAGAGACTAATAGCTTATTTGCTCGTTTCTAACACTGAAGAGCAGGGCTGTCTGTCCCTCTGTTTATTTACTTACAAATAAGGCCCCCCAGGGCATCCCGTTGGAGGGGGTATCGCTCGCTGCATTGCCTGAAGCAGCGGGTGGAGGTAGGTGCTGGTGCGGGAGCGCGGAACTCCCTGGGGAGCCCCCTCAGCCTGATCCTGCCTCGCTCCCTGTGCTCCCGCAGAAGGGCCTGGCGGCCGTGGCACCGCAGCAATTTTCCCAATCCACCCCTAAGCAGGCATAGAAGGGAGAAGCTTTTTAGAGGACCAGTTTTCTTTCAAGCGAATGGGAGGATAATAAAGTTGGGAAGATGGTTTTGCGGGTTTATCCGGGTTCACAGGTTGCAGATAAAGTGTTGAGAGGACTTTGGTCTCTTGGGGCTGTTTTTCATGACTTTGTGTGAAGGGGGGCTTGGGTTACCAATACAGTGAAGGTATTTGTGGGGCTGAGGATCAAAACTTTGGTCGTACCTGGTATGTTGTGTCAGTCCTGTTTGGATGTGGAAGCTGGGTTTCCTCTAACTTCTTTAATAAGCTTTACTTTCTTCTTCGTGTGAACATTTGAGTCTCAAAATGCAGTTCTATAAAGAAGCTCTTCTCAGGACTGATCCTTATCTAGCATTCCTTTAGCATCTCATCTGAAAATAAATAAATAAACTGAGGCAGTTTGTTAAGAGGTTTTTCCCAGGCCACGTAGTTCCTGCCTGTGGTGTCTTAGACCAGTGTTCAGGTTTAGCCCAAAAACTTTGTGAATTGAGTTTGCCATTCCTGGCTCTGTTCCTAATGGTCTTCCGTCAGCTGGGAGTCGCATATAGTTTGACGCAGTTGGCAGTACCTGCTTGGAAGAAGCTCAGGGATGAGCCAGTATGGAAACTGAATTGCCTCTTGACTCCCTAATATTAACGATCCTTCCAGGTCAGCCCAGGGGTAATTGGCAGGGCAGCCCGAGGAACCGTCTGTTAAATCGGCCTGGATTGTAGCTGTGGAAAGATGTATACAGATAACAAGCACAAATCAAATTTCAATTGCTGAATATAAGGACCCTCTGAAGTCATGAATATCTTAAAAGCCAAGATGTGGTCACAAGTTCAATATTAAGTATTTTTTCTGCTATTTAAAGATTGCTATTAGCTAAGAGTAGGTAGATTGGACAAGCCTGTCTTTCAATAGAGGCAGAAGACTTGTGGCATAAAGTAAGGAAGGCTAATGTTATCCATGATTTTTAGTCCTTCACATATATGTATGTTTAAAATAGCCCATTAATCAATCAAAGTTTGTATGCACCTGCAACCTGATGAGATGTGCAGCTGGACCTTTAAAGAGAAAATCAGTATTCAACAGGAATTCAGAAGAGACAAACAGCCTGAGGACAATGTTTAAAAACTCAGCTCTGCTTTATGTCTCAGAGTAATGCTGATTTAGCAAGAAATCCCAGTCACAGTGCGAGAGGATTTTTCTTTGACCTTGTGCATTGGAGATGACATAGAAAGTTAGCAGTTGTCAGCACAGCTTTGTGGTGAGTTCCGCACAAGAGGTGTAGTCACCTCCTGTGGCCAGCAGGAAAGGGCTCCGAGCAGAGCACCAAAGAACACGGGCGCAAGCAGAACTCTGAAAACACTGCTTCTTTAAAACGAAAATGTCGTTCTTTTGAATTAGCCTCTATGTCAGCTGGATGGTCTAACAAAACTATCATCCTAATGGTAAGTTTAGTGTGACATAGGTGAGGGAAACTTCAATGCACTGTAATCCCACGACACAAGAGACCTTGGAGCTATTCATCCATTCTCAGTCTGTTCCCAGGTACTGAAAATGGTGGTTCTTTTCCAATGGCCCCGTAAAATGCATTCTTAGCCTGCAACTGTTCCAGACTACAAAAGGATTGCCATCTCCCAGCTGAGACTCTTTTGCCTGGGGTCAGGGCTTCGCTATTGTTCCCTTCCTTAGAGCTCATTATGTCTTCCCACAGAGGTGGCATTAACAAGAGAACTGGTATCTAGAGAAATGGTCAAGGTAGATAGTGGAAGAAGACATCAAACGAAAGCTTAGCCCAGGAGATGCTTGAAAACTGGAGCTTGTTGAGAAGGAGGAAATGATTTATATAATGTTTTGGATGACATTTTCAATAACTTAAAATATTTCATCATTCGTTGTAGTCGTGCACATTTATGTAAAGTTTAGTCACTGTTTTGTTTCAACATTGGTAAGAAGTTCTTGAGACTCTTCAAGTTTCTAACTAATTTATTCACAGCTATTCTGACACAAAATAATTTTACACTTGTTTTGCATGTTCAGCAATTCTCCTCATTCTGTTTTTACATTTCTAACATGCTTTTTCAAACTATAGGATATTCTGTTGTGGTCTTGCAAGCCGCCCTAAGTAGCCAATATATGAAGAGTCTCTCCAGAGGCAGCCTGCCTGATCACAGTGCGTTGCTGCATTGTCTCGCTCTTTCTAACACTGTTTACACCTGAGTTTACTTCATTTTTTCCCCATGGGATTCATGAATAGGTTTAATTGTAGTCACACACACATTTATATAGGACTCATCCTTTCTTTCAGCTCACGCCTTGCAAGCCCTTTTGGATGAAACTTCTGCTGGTATCTTCAATCCAAGTACTGTAGTGAGCTGAGGCAGAGAGCAAAACTCATGTCAAAGTTAAAAGCTTTTAGGCAAGATGTGGAAGGAGGCTATTCCACGAGGAAGTCGGAGAAGGTGTGCGGCGCCTCATCCAAAGCTCCTCCAAAGCCCCATGTTGCAGCTGTTCCTGTGCAGCCCATGTGCTGTAGCAGGATAGTTTTGATGGGATATTTAAAAAGAGGTCGAGCTACTATTCTATACTCATGCATTTAGATTGTTACGAGCAAGAAATAGTGCTTTGTTTTCTCTGCTAATGCATGAGGAAACAAAAGGAAAAAGGCACATACAACCTTTGTTTTGCCCTGGAGTTGCCTGCAAGAGTATCTCCATCTCTTACTTACTATATTTGCTTATTATTTTTCATAGTGTTTTTAAAAAAAACTTCAAGAACAAAATGACTTCTTCATACCTCAGAGTTAGTTTTGTCTAATATTCTAGGCAATACTTAGGTATTAGTTCCTCGAAGACTAGAAACTTCAGTGAAGTATGTTCTTGTGTGTATTAAAATTACTTAGAAATGGTGGCTGTTTATGAACCTTTCCACACTAAAATGTTTATAAAGATGGTAGAATAACTTTCAGTGTCCTTTCAAGTAATGGTACTCTGTTTGGAAAATGTTTTTCTCATCTCATAAATATTTTAAAGTTTTCAGATTTGCCTTACAGTTCTGAAATTTTTAACATATTTTTGGACTCAAAACCTGCCTACAGCGAAGGGTAGCGTCCCACAGCAAGCTGTAAGGGAAGGTTTGCACGCTTTACAGGGGTGTGAGGAACAGCTTTGGAGATAATACAACTGTCACCAGATAATTCCATGGTCATTGCAGTTGGGTTCTCTGACCTGCCACCTTCTTACAGACATAGCTGGGATTCAAAGAAGCAGCAGGTTTTTTTTTTTTTCTTTTTTTTTTTTTAACAGAAAGTTTAACCAAAAATATTTCAGATTCCAGCTAATATCTTTATTTAGTTTATTTATAGAGCATTTAGTTGGTTTCAGCAGCTAATAATTTACGCAATTATTTAAAAATAATTACCTAAAATTACTGAAGTTAAAAGTTAAGACTCCAAATTCTTAAAGCTTCTATACAAAGAAATATGTCTAAATATGTTTGAGGCTTACTTTCAAATCTTTTTTTTTTTTTTTTTTTTTTTTCTTTTTACACTTTAAAAACCAGTTTTGTAGTTTTGGGTATTCAGGTATTTTGGGCAAGGTGGATATGGGGTAGGTTAATCCCGTGCAACAGCAGGTGGGTGGGTTTATGGGGAGCTTCTGGCAGCCTTGAAGTCAGTGGAAGTTTTGTCACTGACTGGCATGTTGTAGCCTGTGGTGTGTTTCATCAAGCCTGGGTAATGCAGAGTATGAAGTCCCAGTATGCGCAGGCGTATGAATTGATTTCTAAACCTAACCATCTTCTAGGTGATCGTGGCTAAAAGCATATCAGACCTAAAATGGAAAATGTGCAAGATGGCATTTTCACCAGAATGATTCATTTTAAGCTCCATCTTATGAATTAAATGATTATTTGTCAGAGCGTAGCTGGGAAGCTCTCAGGTGGGATAAAGGGGATAAAACTGCATAAAGCATCTTTTCACACTGATAACCTGTAAGATCCAGGTCTGCAATACACTTTCAGGTTTGAGTCTGGCCAGATGTTTTTGGCACTAATCCAGAAATAAATATAATAAGTTGTGGACTTTAGTGCAGAGTAAATTGAATTTCTTGGTTGCAGTAATGTTGTTGCCTTGTTGCTTGGTTTCTCTAAATTGGTTGTGATAGGTCTACAAACCAATAAGGACAAAACTACCTGAAATAAAAACTTGGAGTATTTTTTTTTTTTTTCCCCCACACATTTGTGGTTGATTTTTCATTCTGGTAGTTCCCATTCTCTATTTTCAGCAGCCTTTTCATGCTTAACAGTGAGATTTTTAAAGACTGCATTGTCACGTGCACTGTTGTAGCAGTATCTGAAATGGTCTGTGCTGGAAGCCGGGGCAGTCTGTGGCCTTCAGATCCAGACGGGAGCAGGCCCAAATCCGCGATGTTCCTGTGTATCCCATGCAAGTACAGTAAGTGCTGGCGTTCAGACGCGAGGAGCCGCACGTGGGACTGCGGGGCTTCAGCAATGGGGCCGTGTGAGCCCCACCACGGGGCTCAGCTGCCCATGTGTGTCCATCTGCACTGGGCAGCCCTGCCATGCTGTGTCACACCCAGCCACGTAGCAAAGACGAGACTCCCTCACTTTCCTGTAGGCTGCGTTGACGGCGGTGATTTTTACCCGTGCAGAAATTTCCCCTCCTCCTGGGTCTGCCTGGGACATGCTAAAGTGGGAGCAGAGGCGTCCACAACGGCTGTGAAGGGACCTTTGCAAAATGCTCCTTCGGGGTTCCTGGGGATGTTGCATGAGGCAGAGGGAATGCAGATTGACATGCAGATCCCTCTGTGCAGCAGGTAGTTACAAAGGAAACTGTAGTAATTTTTGAGCCCACAAGATTGTTATCTGTCGCTTTGTGTGATCTTCATTTTCTGGCAGTCTAAAAAGGGCAACTAAGGTGGTCAGCCTAGTCCTGGAAAGCTCTGAGACACCTTGCTCACATCCCAGCTGTCTGTATAATCTGTTTTTGGTGTTACATAGTTGATCCATCTGAACCAGGAAAAGAGCAACTTATTTTCTGACCGAGAGAGCATTCTTGCAGTGTGCCCCTCTGCAGGATGAGGGGCTGGTCCATGGCCCTTGCTCCTTCCTTGCGTTGCGCTGAGGCTGACGTGACTCCTTCAGCAGACTTTCTGCGTTTCTTTCTATAGCCCAGTATCCAGACAGCATCCGGGATTAAAGTCAGCTTTTCACTTAAAATATTGTTGCATGTAGGAATAAAACAACTGCAAGTAAGCTGGGATCTAAAATATGCTTGGCAGTGACTAATTCAGATTGGCAGCTACCTCATTTCATTTCAAGACTCATTTCATCTTCGAGAGAGGGCTGTTTTGCTTGCAATTAATTAGATGATACCATTTGAGAGTATGAAATAATAAGATGACCCAGGAAATAACATTATTTCCCGTGAATGGGCTGTAAGCAGCTTCACTTGTTTATCAATCACACCTGTACGCAGTAGGAATGCCTGGGATGTGCCAGTACTGCTGATGAGCTGCAGCAGGAGAAGTGGGAAGATGCTGCCTTAGTCAGGTTGGTACCTACAGCAAGGACAGCTGAAGCTCTGAGGAACGTGGACCAAGTGATGTTCTCTCCAGGGTTAGAGAGAACATTCTGGAGAAAGTGTTGTGTTACCATTTAACATGCCACTTATTTTCATTCATGGTAAACTTTGCCCTTTATTTTACATGGTCTTAAACCGCTATATACTGAAGTATTAATGGTTGTATTCTCAAATGTTAACTATCATTCACCTTTTCCATGAATATTTTTTATCATTTTTTTTTTCTTCCATCAGGTTTTCTCTCCAGTACCAGTGTCCCAGAATATGATATCTATCTTACAGTGTTAGGAGTGAAAAATAAATTGTGTTCAGATGAAAATATCCTGAGTGTTAACAACCTAAAAATTAGATAGAAGTTAAAAAAACATGTACTCATGTGTACGATTTGTTCCTGACAGCATGGAGGGGCAGGAGATATCGGGAAGAAAGGAAAAGCAGGGATATCCAGTGACCCTTGTGAAATAGTTGCAGGTGGAAGTAAGGAACCATCAGATAGTCTCCAGGTGCAGAGTTTTGTCCCTGCGTACTAGTGTATGGAGTGGACAGGAGCTGGTTCCCTGTTGTCTGGGTGTTTTTATTTCATATAAATATTAATGTGATGTGCCAGATGCAAGAGTTCCTCTGGCTAATAGAGGAACTGCATGTTGGATAGGGGACAACACTGGCTTCACTTCAAGCATCCTTAAAACCAATAAGATCGTCCATGTGACACAGGTGGTTGAGTGTCTACGAGGTAGATTTTTATGAGTGGAGTTTGTGTTTGTCAGGGAAGTTTTAGTTACTTTGTAACTCCATTTAGAGGTCAAATTGGGGAAATAGAAGGGCTCTCTTTAGCTTCAATCTCATGGCAATTAAAATCTCAAAAGTTGTGTAGCTTTCTGCTCTTCAAAGTTTTTTTTTTTTTCTTCCAGGACGTCACTCTAATGCTTTTATCAACAGAGAAAGACTGATTGTTATGCTTATATTTCAGAGCCAGGGCTCCTTTCTCTCTTTCATGACTGGGAGCAATATTTGCTTCTTGCCTCTTGTTCCTGGGTGGCTGCCAGTTCAGCAGGACATCATTGTGTCTGTCTTTTCGCCATATGTGCTCTGAACTTCACCTCTGGAGATGGTGCCAGGGGCTCATGTACACTTAGAGCACATCTGTGTAAAGAGGAAGGGATCTCAGTGCAAACAGAGAGTTTGCCTAAAATACAGATTTTAAAGTGAACGATCAGAGAGCCACCAGGCTCTTGCAAACCTGCCTGTTTGGCTCCTGTTTCAGCACACCACGTGTATGCACGATCCTCACACAAGGTCGTGTAACAGTTTGCTTTTATGTCTGGAAAACTGGTGGAGTGTTACTCCAAAGAGCAAAGTCAAAAGGTTTGTAAAATGTTTTGACCCTCAGCAGATGCTTTGAACCTTTCATGCAGCTATGTGCTACAGCTGTGGAAGTTGCAGCCAGTTATAATTTAGCCTTTGGGGGACAGTTAATTGGCAATTTCTCCTTCAAAAAAAAATTTTCTGGGACCTTTGTGTGTGCCTATGTGCATATTTTCACTGTAAGTCAAAATCTTGATAGATTCCAGTATTTAGGCATAATTATAAAAATCTCTGATATATAACCTCCCATTTTTTTCTGCAATGATTCATTCATGGAGGACAGCTCTTATGTTTCAGAATGGTTATAGCTCTCAGCCTGATAAAAAGAAAAAAATGCCCAAAGTATTCTTAATACGTTCTCTCGTGTATTAAGTATTTCACACCGAACCTGCTTTCAACAGACCTGCTGTTGGTAACTTCCCAGTTGCTGCTGCTCTTGAGCACTCTGTAAAACAGTATAAGACTGATGAACTTCTTGGAGGTGGTGGCAGGAGGATTAAATAAATTGGAGAAGGTTAACACACTTTTATGAAGCCAGCGCTTTGGAAACCAGTCTTGGAAGCTCCTGCAGCCACTGTTTAAAGACCAAGAGTTATAGGTCATCTCAGCCCTCCAGAAAGAGATGCGAACAGGTTTAACCAAACTGGTGAGCAGCTGGTGGCAAGCTGCAAAGTACAGGAATTATATTTGTCCACAAAGAGGGCTGTAGTGATCTTGGAGAAGAGTGTGAGACACTCAATCTTCCCAAAACGGTAATGAGAAAGACCTTGAGCCACGTGGACCTTTGAGTCGATTTTGGGAGGAATGGCAGGGGGTCGGTAGAGGCACAAGTAGCTGAATCTGCTGTTGTGGCTGGACTTCTCTGGAGAAGAAGGAGGCAGTACAAGGTGGGATGACCTGTGTCCCTGTTCTCTCCACATCCAGCCTCTGCCGGCTCTGGCGCTGCTGCTGGAGCAAGTGGGAAGCGAAGCTGTCGCGGAGGTTTCCTGCCTAGGAATAACTGGGCAGGCAAGGCCTGTGCAGGCCACCTTGCTACCACAACTGGGCAATGGAAAGCATGAGGAGTATTAAGCTCCAAATAAAATAATGGCGATTCAACATTTCCTATATGAAGATATGCATTCAGCTAGAGCATTGAAAAGGTGATGTTTACTACCACTGGCATTGTATCCCCACACGTGTATTTTGGTCATCCTTTCGAGGATACGTTAGAAACTGTTTTCAGATTGTGGCTTCCAAGAAGTATTAGCAGACATGTAGTATTGAGGAAGGGAGAATTTGTGGATTTAGGAATGAAGTCCTTTTCTTCCACAGGTTTTTATAAAATGAGTGTCCCTTCCACTTTGCTCAGCAAGAGTAGTCATTAAGAAATATATATATATATATATATTTCACATGAAAATCACCTGGTAGAACCAAAAATACACAACTTGCAGTAAGTATTGGAGTTCTTAGTTTCATAGAGCCCATTTTCTCTGTGTGAAGGAAATGTAAAGGAAATGGAGCAGGGCAGGCTGAGATGTGTAGTTTAGCAAGGGCTTAAAACCTTTTCAATATACGCCTCGTTGAGAGGAAAAAAAAAGAGAGGGTAGGGGGTAAAAAGCTTAGGACCGTATGCCCAGGTTTTTCAGAATGTCCAAGATTAGAGTTGCAGACTCGAGAGCCTCCCGCTGATGGTGACTGTGGCCCTCTGCACATCAAAGTCCTGGGCTGGAGAGGAAGGAAGGATTCTGTTTGTGTTTCCTATGGAAGTTCTAGGTGACGATCTGCTTGCCTACATCATTTTTAATTTCTGCCTGTTTGCTTTTGTGGAAGGGAAGAGTCTATTGGGGTCAGATACATAGCTACTTAAGCCAAAAACATAAGATTGAAAAGAAGTTTCTGGGTCATAAAGTCCAGTCTGTTTCTTACGTTCCTTCTGTTGCAGTGAAGTTTTAAGAGGAC
Source organism: Crypturellus tataupa (assembly GCA_034781795.1). Taxonomy (NCBI): domain Eukaryota; kingdom Metazoa; phylum Chordata; class Aves; order Tinamiformes; family Tinamidae; genus Crypturellus; species Crypturellus tataupa. The sequence continues at coordinate 1,104,110 of JAWLRI010001095.1, forward strand.
TTTTCCAGCAGTTGCAAGTGTTGGAAATCTTCACAAGGGGGAAAAAAAGTGCAGAACTGTTCAGTGGCCTCTTAAAATTAGTTGTTTAGGAATACTGAACAATGAACATCCTTTTCTGCTTTATTTTGGGATCATTTTATTTTTCACTATTTCAATATACCACAACCTGGAAAAATTACAAGTGCCAAACAGTAAGTGTGAACATAGTTATAGACCCTAATAAGGGTGTGCTTTACTATCTACTGATAGAGCCTAAGCTGGATTCTTGTTGTTACAGAACATTTTTTAGGAGCTTCTTTCTTGAGACTGGCAGTTTCCAACCCACCAATGTTTTATTAGGTCCTGCTATTTTTCAGAAGTCTTCACTGTTTCATGGTTATTATAAAACAGAGAGTAAAATATTTCAGAGTTAATAGCAGTTAGATGGTAGGACCTAGTCTGCATATCTGGTTTTCAGGACTTTGCAAAGGAGGTTTGGCCAGTGCAGTGAGTACATCCTTGTTTCAGAAAACTTCTGCTATAAGGTAACACTAGCGGCAAATAGGGAAGCAGAAGCAGGGAATGCATTTAAAGTCGCTGCTTGTAAAGCAATTCTGTCTTTTTGCCATTTGATTTTCAAATTATTTTAATTATTTTTCATTTATGAATATAGGACCTTTAATGAAAGGGAGAAATTATGTGCTGCTGTTAGAGGGGAAATTGCATTTGCTACAAAGACCAGACTGGAAGGCAGGAGTTTCTGCACACTGCTGAAACCATTTGTTGTTTGTCAAGGAATTAATTAAAGTGGTTCTTGGCTCTGTGAGTGTCTCTGCATTTTATACAGTGATACATAATAATTCTTTAACCCATATTAATTTATTTATTTACTTCTTATCTTTAGTGTCTAGCTTGTGCTTAACAGCTGAAGCGGCGTGTAGGTCAAGCAGAGACGTTCCTTTTTGTCGTGGTTAACATCCTTATCTCTTTAGTGCTTAGTATAGCTTAGCCCTAACATACATGGATGTGGGTTTTGGCACGTCCACAGCTTCGCTGAAATCTGAAGAAAAAAGGAGGAAAAAAAAAAGGACTGAAAGTTCTTGTTTTACATAAATGTCTTTCTACCTTGGCACTCTGCAGTATAAATTATTGCATGAAATATCGATTTGTTGCAAGGCACGGTTCCATATCTTATTTGCTTAACTCCTGCACTATATTAATGAAAATCCAATTGGGTTTTGACAGGTTAGTGCTATATTGTTAAAGGGAAAATGGCAGATTTGTAGATAGCGATTCCTTGAAAAGTGATTAGAGACAGTTGCTTATATAATTACTACATTATACGTATGTTACCGGTGTAACGTGGCATTAAAATCACTCATTAATCCACATTCTTATTATCCCCAGTAGCTAAAAATGCAGAGAGTGAGAAAAGTAGACCAACCACCATGAGAAATAGAACGGGTCCTCAAAGGAGGTCCTAATTGCTTTAGAAAATTAGATACTCTGCCTGATGATAAGATAGCGAGCCTGTATTTCCACGATTCAGACCCTCCGTTCTCATGGTAGCTTTCTTATCTGGAGTAACGAGGACTGCCTGCTGCTGCTGCTGCTGTGTTTCTGAGCCTGAGCGCAGAGCTGCTGCGTCGCGATGCAGCTCGCCAGCGCGTCCATCACATGCAGGAGGAGGGGTGAAAAATAAAGCACAGTAACAATTAAAGTAGTGGTTGGTTGCCCAACATAACATGCAGCTGGGGAGCTTCCCGCTGAGTTCAGATGTTCTTGCAGGAAGACCTACCTTAATTTTCTTTAGCAAAAGTGTGTGGTTAAGTGTGGAGGGGACTCAAAGTGCGTGGACATGGGGCACAAATGTTAAGATTACCAAAACATTAGTGTTTCTAAATACATATCATTTTCTGCCCCTAAAAGTAGCACGGTGCAAAGGCCCGCACATGGTGACTGAGACCTTTCTCTAGAAGCTGATCCTGCTTTGCACAGGAAAAGTGGTGGATTTTGCTGTTACGTTCTGCTGTGAAGCTTAATACGATCGTACGGAAAACCTTGCCAGTCTTTGACTTCGATGCTTTAATGAAGTTTTGAGCTGTAGAGTAATAATGCATGTGAAAGCAGCTGTGGAAAAGTGATTGTAGCTTTCTAAATGCTATGAAATGCCTGGATTAAAAAGAGGATCTCCCAGTAGCACCCACCATACCCACTCTCCCTATTTTCCAATTCACTGTGTACAAGAGAAGAATTAAATATGTAGTCATTTTCCTCCTCTGCAGGTGAAATTATGCTCTTTTAAATTGTTCTTTTTTTAATTAGCGGTTAGGGTACCGGAGTGCGCATAGCAAGTTCAAAGGTTTATTCATGAGGCTCAGTGTTGCTGTGCTGAAAAATGCACATGGCTTGGGCAGGCGTGAACTAAGTAAGCCCCAACCACTCTTAATTAGCTTTTGAACTTCGTTTTTATTTGTTTAGCAGTAATTCCTCGATTAGTTGTTCAGAGCTTAACCAGATAAATAGTAAATCTCAGTTAAGATTGTTACATGAAGAAGTTGTCAACAGCATTCAATTGTTTCCTTCCTTCATTTTCTTTTGGGAAAGCAATTTGCTTGTTTTGAATGAGGTGGGTGCATTATATACACTGACAGACCAGTTCGTGTAGCCTCTTGAGCCCAGTGAAATGCACTGCAACAGGTAAAATATTCTAGCAGCTTAAGCGCAGGACTCACTTGGAGGTCCCCCTGCTCCCTCCATTTTCCTATGGGAACCCCGTGGTCCCACTTTGGGACACCTTGGAGGAAGGAGAAAAAGAATTCTGTAGCTATGTATGCCTGCCAAGCTAGCATCTTCATGTTAAATGAAAATATTTATAATCATACGTCAGACAATGAGTGTGATTTCTAGCCAGCTCTGCTTAATAAGAACCCTGTGGTGTCAAATCTAGTGTCTGGCTGTGAAATAGTTATCCATTTTAAAGCTGGGTCGGCCCACATATATTTTTAGGCCTCCTATCAATAAATATTTTATAAACTGCTGCAGACAGTCGAGGGAGGAAATGCTCTGCTGCAGAGGAAACCAATTTCAGGTTCCCCATAAAGTGATGTATTTTATAGGGTTTGATATCAGATACAAAAACAAGGATGTTGCGTAAACTCCATCAGATGTAATCACTGCAGAAATCCCGCTGTGTTGTGAATAATTTGTGATCCTTCAAAGCAAAATAAGAAGGCTCTGAACAGACCATTTAATGATAAATATCAGTCTACATGTGTTCCTGTACTGATGAAAAAAAAATCCTTTTATTAACAACAAGGTCAGGCTGTCGGCAAGTGAAAAGGAGGCAAATATTCTTTATTGATACTTACGCCGCGTGTTTAATCAGGAACGGATTTTGCAAGGGCTTGCTGTAATTGAATATGCTTTTGCGAGACTCTTGCCATCTCGCAGCCTGTGTTTGGAGGTGATAATCACCTCCTGGAGACTTGGTGCCTTGGTTTCCAGAGCTTCTGGTTTGCAGGAAGGTGGTTGCCGCTGCGGGCTGTTTTCGGTGCGCGTAAGAGCCTTGGAAGACGCTGGCGGCTGCTACTAAATGGCACCTTCTCAGTCTGCGACCACTTGCGCGGGTCCAACCCAAAGGGAGCAGTGGGTAGAGAAATCTGCAGGGACGATAAAACCCATCTGAACTGGGCAAACAGCGGCCATACGATGCAGAACGCGGGCTTGTGCTCAGAGCGCTGCAGCCGTGTGGAATCACGGTGCATAAAGAAACAGGAAGCTAAGGTTCATGTTGGCCCAAGAAGAGAGAATCACACCAGGGCATTTCGGATGCAGGAAAAGGAGGACCAGGTCCCGGGGCAGTGCCCAGCTCGGGAGTAGAGCTCAGGTCTGGGGGCACGGTGCCTCCCTCACCTGCCTGTGTCTTGGCTGTTGCAGGGGTGCGCGTGTGGTGACACATGGCTTTTAAATGCCAGCCTCTCCTTATCCCTATTTAATGGACAGAATTAGGCCCAGCCGTCTGTGCACCATTGATTATTATTAACATTAACCACCTTTTTTAATTTTTTTAATAACCTTTTTGGAGGTTAAAAAATAAAGCCAGGTGTTGACAGGACATCGGTGCATGGGGCAGGCCCTTCCCGACTGGGCATAGCATGTGCTGAGAGCAGTTTAGAATTGGCTTTGCTCTGGTGCCAGTGAAACATCCTCACGGGAGTGACCACATGCTGGTAGATGAGGTTGGATGATTTTCATGTTTTCCTAAGAGCTCATGGATTTTATTTTAAGGCAAATAGACAACGAGATGTGATTGTCCTGTTCAGAGAGCACTCTTGCACATAGGGTTTTTTTCTGGGCTTTTTATCCTCCCCAAAATCAGAGTATGATTTGCAAAAGTACCTACTTTATGCCTGCCTTTTTTTTTTTAGTTCATCCCTTGCTGCAGCAGAAGCCTTGAAAGAACAAAGGAAGGGGGTTGCAACGCTTTTATTGTGTTGAAGCTAAATATTAAGACATGCTGAAATATGCCTATGTTATGTTGATAGGCTGCAGATACCTGGAAGGAAATGTTAAGGAACTGCCTCACTGTGTCTCTGATAGAGCTTTAGTGAGAAGTTTTGTCATCTTGGTAACCAAATGCAAACATGTGGCCTCACTGGTCCATTGCAACGTGGCCTCATTTTGTGTAGGGCACTTTGTACAGCGAGGGATCTTTCATAAGCAAAGAATTCCTTGTGAAATTAAAAATTATGCCTTCCTAGGACCCGTCCTGTTCTGGCTACTGAAACAGTTTTGATGGTATAAGATCAATTAATAAAATAAATCGGCGATTAAAAGAACAGTGGGTTGAAGAAAGTGCTTCTGGCTGGCTGAGTACGTGACTTGAGCACCCCTGGGGAGCCTGGTCTGCATAGTTAGTTTTTCCCTCGCCTGGGTTTTGTGCTTGTAAGTTGCTTTCATACACTGAAGTAGCTGCAAAGCTTGACCCACCCAGAGTTTGGGATTCTTCGGCTCTGAGATTTTCATTTGGGGCCTGAAGCTGCCCGTCAGCATCAGGAACTTTGCACAGCTGCCTTTATTTTCAGTAGATGTAGCCAGTAAAATTTCATTTAGCAGGCAGTGAAATACTGTTAAATGGGCATAATGCAGGTATTCCTGCTGTATCTGCAGCTTGGGCTTTTGAGAATACTTAAACACTGTGCATTCACACCCTTCTTTTATACTGAATGGTTATAAACTTCATCTTGATCTAAGTTTTTCTTCTTGTGCTTCCAAATATTAATCTCATCTTAAGTATAAATGCTATTCAAACCAGACCCTATTTGAATAATGTATTATGCACAAAAAATCAGAAAGTGTAATTGATTGCTTTTAGAATATATAACATTGCTTTCATGGACAAGAGGAGATGAAATATCTGATTGCATGCATAGGTATAAAGGGTTTTTCTGAACGTGATGAAATATTAGTAACAAAAACTATTTTTGTATTCCTGGTTATTGGAAGTGCATCACTTGAAGTAATTTACTTATTAAAGATCTTGTTTGAAGATCTTGGCAGGATGCAGTAGGCATGAGAGCCAGACTGCCTGACGCACATCACCACAAGTAATTGCTATGTTGTCACCATGTCTGAAGGCTCTCCCCCTCAGGCCCTCACCCAAAGCTTTCTTTGTGTGAAACAAAATGCATCCTGCAGTTGAAAATTCTGCATACTGCTTAGTGTATTGATGGCTTTTGCATTTTTTTCATAATTTTAAAGGAATTAAATTTGAATCGTTGAAAAGTAAATAGAGTAGGATATTAGAGGAAAATCTTTTGCTGTCACAGATCATCCAGATATCACAAAATTTTCAAAGGAGCAATATGGCTCCTTCCATACAATTAGTCTTTGTAAATTGGTGTGATCAGGTGAAGAAATTTTCTGTGGGCAGTTCTCACCTATCTTGCTTGGATTTTTTTTCCATCTTCTTGCTTGAGTGGTTAGATGTTACATTAGTATTCTGTAAAAATCAATCAAAATAATGTTTCAGAATTGTTATTTTTCTTATTTGAGATTGCTGCACTGTGATACAGGTTGTGTCTCTGCTTGTTAGGAGCTCTTTGTAAATGCTGAGACTGAACTGGGTATTGAATACACATCAGTTTTACTGAGTCAGCATAGCAATAATCGTAATATTTGCATTTATGTAAAGGGTTTTTTTTTTTTTTTTTTGACCAGATTCTGGGTCTCAAGTCCTACTTTGTACTTTTGGGGAAAAAATAGTAAGGGGTGCCTCATGATAAGAGATATATCACTGAGCAGGCAAAGAGTACTTCTCCTGTTTGGTGTCAGTGTATAACATTTTTATATGTCTAGGACTATTTCCACTTGGTAGGTGATCCAGAATGGCTTGGACAGTGCTTTCCAGGCAACTCCTGCCTATTCCAGGCAGGTCCAAATGTGCTGACTTGTGTTGGAAGTTTATTATGGTTATTAAGCTTCATGACGTATTGCCCATTACTCCATCATCTCTGTTACGAGGAGAGAGCAGCAGATGAAACGATTTCAGTTCACAGAGTGACTCAGTGAAGTCTGAACATCAACTCCAGAGGCAGAGCACTGAGTGCAGCAAAGGTCTGTGGTCATCCGGGAAGGCTAATTGGAACAGCTCTAATCATGGGGGCAACAAGTGAGCAGCAGTGACAAAACAGTTCATCTTTGGTGATGGTAGGGAAAAGGGGAGTCATTCCAAAGGAGAAGCGTGCAGGGAGCAGCAGAGGAGGAGTCTGGGACCCTGGTGCAAGTCCAAAGAATGCTAAAGGAATGAGAAAAATCAAGGTATGAAGGTGGTTTTACAGCTTTGTTCAACATCTAAGACATCTTTTTTTTTTTTTTTTTTTTTTTTTTTTGTAAAAGTGTTTAAAAAAAAAGAAAAAAATCTCTGTAATGAGGTGCTATGCCAGGCAGATAAAGGTAGAGAGATGGCGTGGAAGCTTACCTGGACAAATGAAATCCTTAGAGACCTGAACAGGAGCGTTCACTGAGTGCCCAGCAGGAAGAATTCCAGAGGTGCTGGCGGAGATAATGCTTGACACTTGAGTGGGAGAAGGATCAAGTAGTCTTACTAAGATGTTTACACAGTCAGACACATTAAGCTGACCTGTAAATGATTCAGTTTGAGTGTAATGCCTTACCCCCATGAGGGGTTATATAGTCAGTGATGCTGCTGTCACCACACTAGTGTAGGTGGAACAAGGTGGTTAGTCTGGTTCAACTTCTCCTCTTGATAAGTAGAGCAAAACCTTGGGCTGATTAGAGGTAGCCTATGCCCAGAATCACACAGAAAACATTATCTTTTCCCTCAGCATTAATTTTACCGGTTTTAACTAACTTATACCAGCATGTCATTCCCATGTTGACGAGACAGGCAGACTTCAGGAGTTTAATTCTAGCCTTGCAGACATTGCATGAATGCTTAGAGAGCCACTTGAAAGTGCTGGTTGTGCCAGCAGTTCTTCTAGATTGTCATCTGAATTTGAGTCCAGAGCTTACAAAACCACTTTCAGTTTTAAAGAGGAATCTTACTATATCTTTCTGTTTTCTGCCTAGTCAAATGAAATATCCTTGGTTTTGTACTGTATTCGAGGGACAAAAATTGCAAGGTCTTGTTTGTTTGTTTTTTAAGGAGAAACATAACTTGAAAGCTCTTAGCAAAGAATGGAAAGACCTTATCAAAATATAATGCCAGACTGAATAACTGTCATGCAAGTGTCATAATTCTGTGTTTTAAATTCTGTACTTTGTTCTGAGTAATTGCCTATAACAAAACATCAGAAACATCAGAGTTTCTAAGACAAAGTCATTTTAACTTTGATTTTTTGGATTGCTTCAGAACAAAAGTGCCTTTGGAGTGCATCCCTTACATATGCCATCCTGCAGTCAGAGCAGCAGTTAGTCCATAGACTTAAAGAGATGCAAGTAAAAGAAAAGTCCGCATTGGTTTGAGCTTTCCGTTTTAAACAACTTCACAGCAAATGATGGTCCTAGTCCACAACTGAAGTGTGAACGCTTTGTTTCCCTGGAACTGTGTACAACTTTACACCAGCTGGCATCCAAATATCACATTATTAAAGCATGTCAACATCTAATTAAAGATAACATCTGACTGAGTAGGCACGAGGCGTGTGAGTTAAGATTGCACATCAAACTTGTGCTCTGGCATCTCCTAACTGCTGGTGGTTCACATTCACACCTAGAATCTCTAAATAAAATAATGTTTTCTCAACTGCTCTAAAATAAAACTGAAGAAACGTATGTCCTTATTCACTGTATCAAATTAACACCCCCAGATACCTAGCACAGCTGCAACCTGTTAGAGCCTCTATGCAGATCTCTAATGCTGAAATATCAGAATGATGTGTAGGCGATGGGCATTTATATCATTTAAGATGATGGATCTGTGTAGACCAAGTATCCACAGAAAAGTAGAAGCCTTTGCCAGGGTGTTTAACAGATGAGAATGCATTGAAAATTGAATCCAGAAATGTTGGTGCCCTATCTAATGGTAGTAAACACCTAGTGCTTCCTGCCGGTGGCTGGTCCAGCCTCCCTATCCTCCTCCCATCCCCTTCTGTCATCCTTTTAGCTCGTCATGCCAGTTTTCTTCTCAGCCCCCTTTGCTCTCTGTGCCCTTTGGCTGATCTACCGAAGCTCCTCTCAGTAGCACTTCACTTACACGCTGTTAAGCAGAGTGTTTTACGTGCTTTTCCCAACCCCCCAGCAGCTCGCCTCAGATACCTGTTACCTGTTTATGGCTCTTCATCTCAGTATCCCATCTTACCCTCATTCCAACCCATCACTCGTTTGTACTAAAGTCTGCCCTATTCCTGCTCACTGCCCCAGTGCCTCATGAGCTGAGAGCACAGGGGAGAGCATGTCCCAAGGCTCCGTTCTTGTCCTCAGCAGCAGAAAGGAGAATTTGCACAACACCTAATGTCTAATTAACTGTTTCTCTACTGGAATTGCAAGGCATTTAGGTATTCTCTCCTTCCAAGGTATGTGTACCTAACTCTTAGTATTAACAAGTATTAACAAAATTAATGTTGTTTACTCAGTGCTTTCACTCATGTTGCCAATGCACTTTCATATGTTTCAAAATAAAAACAATAAGGAAATATTTCATATTTTTAGCGTTGGGATTAAATAATTAATATGTTAAAGCTCTGCATTTAAAAGACAGGTTATTAGGAAGCCAGCTTCAGTTTTTCTCTCCTACTTTGGGTAAACCTGCATAACCCAGTGATGCTGAGGGAGAAAACATGACCAATGGACTTGGTATCTGGGCGGGAATGATGCATCTTTTTGGCCTCACAAATCTTTTAAATTGTAACCTTTACCATCAAAACTGGGGGAGGAAATTGCAGATAGTAGTATTGGTGCCTGTCTTTTCTCAAGGAGAAATGAGCTGGAAGAGGAACGGCCGCAGGTGCTCACCTGCCTTTTACTGACTTGATCTAATCCGCTTTGAGTCCAAGACATGCTCCAGCTGACCGTGCAAGGACACCGTGTAGGTAGGTAGGTCAGTGTTAAAGAGAAGAATTCTGCTGTTGTCCGCTTACTGGGTTTCTCTCTTAATATACTTGTCTCTTTGAGGCTTTCTTTAAAAACATATGTAGATAAGATGGCTGGTTTCACTAAATACCCCCAGAGCAGTCTGATAGTTCATGCAGTTTTCTGCATTTCTCACAAATGTATTATTTTGTACTATTATTTTTTATTATCTTCTGCATTATTTTGAAATGAGGTAACAAAACCTTTCTCCCTACTGAAAACAAGGTTAATGAGAATAGAGCCTGCATATCAGCGAGCCTTCTTGCTGATGGGCTTTATTTGTGCTTCTGTCTTTGGAGACTGGTAATAAAACTCTCTTGGATTTGAACAGAGCAAAAATACTCTTAGCTGGTACCATTTAATAGTGAGAAATACTCCCCGTAAGTAGAACTGGACATACTGTAATTCTATAAAAAACAAAGACGGAAGTGTTGTTCGTGTTTTCTGACTTTGCTGTGTGTAAGGGCTTTTAGCAACTAAATGATTCTAGTCTTTTCACTAACTTTGTATTTATTGAGTTTTGCTGGGAATAGTTTACAGCCATGCTATTCAGTTTTGTCGGGTTATCCATTTTAGTTTTTCCCATTCCATTTTGCAAAAAGCTAATTATGCTGGGGACTCAGTGGTCAGTTTAAAAGCCCCCAATAACTCAACTACTCAATATTTTTAATGACTACTGATTTTTAATGAATAGTCATTAATTTTAATGTTAATACTTAGTAATTAAGAATTTATAGTAACTATATAATAGTGTAGTATAGTAATTAAGTAATTACTGTGTAATACCAGAGTTTTGCAAGACAGATACAAAGACAGTATGTCTCCCATTCCCCAAATTCAGCAGCCCTTGTTTGAGTGATAGGTAATACAAAGGTAAAAGGGTTGCTGTCACTGTTGTAATTTTGCAGTTTCATAAGCAGATACTTTATGGACTTGGGAAAAAAAGAAAAAAAAAAGTGAATGTTTCCACTGTAGTTTGAGAAGGCTAAAATTAAGAAGATGTTAGAAATTACAAACATGATGCCCAGAAACATTTCTCCTATACCTAGATAGATTTTCTTTCTTTTCTTTCTTTTTCTTTCTTTCTTTTTTTTTTTTTTTTTTTTTTTTTTTTTTTTTTTGTTTGTCTAGGAAAAAACAAGCTTTTGGATTTCCACAGTAATGTTGTGCTTAGTATATTTTTGGTTCAGTGCAAATTGAAAAACAAAACAACGTCAAGCTGCATTTTTCTTGTTATTGTTCTGTAATGAAGTATGGAATTTGTGAAAAAAAGATGTAAATGTGCTGAAGGGAAGCTCGGAAAGAAAGCATAAGTGACTTTTAAAAGGTGCTTACACCTGAATTGTGTCTTGTTTTAGAGGAAAATGAGGATTTAAAAAGGCAAATAAAAGGGAAGCAAGCTTCTGATCAGAAGAATTCATGACAGAAGCGCTTGTAATTGTAGAATGACATTAGCAAAAAATTTAATTTACGAAAATAGAAATTTGAATCTAAAAGTTAAATGAGAAATTATGTAACTGTTTATTGCTATTATTCATTCAAACCATGGATTCTTTAATAAATGAAATAGTATAACAAGTATGCCAGGTATTGTACAATTAAATGCTGGTATATTCTTCACTAGCCTCTTGTGTATCAACATCTACATTATATTATAAATTTCTGTTTTGTACCATATCTCTTTTTTAAGTTTCTTTTTTTTTCTCCAGCTCACTCTATCCATAACCTTACACAAATTTGTTCGGACTTGCGGGATAACAATTTTTTAATTAGTAACACTTTTATTTTTGAGGATTAATGTAGAGTGTTGCCTGATTAGCTCTCTTGGTAAAATGTTGTAGCTTTACCAGCGCTTGGATTTTCTTTTGAATTTCTTTTCTTCTTCTTCTTTTTTTTTTTTTCCTCCATTTTCCCAGATGAGGTAAATGGCTCTGAGAGTCTGACCAAAGCAATTCCCTTCAAATTCGGAGCTTAAAGGGAAGCCCTGCAGTTCTGTTGACGCGACTTAACCATAAATCCTCTGCTCAAATCTATTTGAGCTATTCATGGCAATCTTGCCCATGAGAATTTAGATGTTTGGGGATTCTTACTTAGGTGGGGACAGCAGAGGCGATGCAGGTGCAGCTCGGCATTACGATACCACGTCGGGTCCTGGAGGGCACCCTGGTTTTGTGCTGGGTTCCTGCACCCGAGGTGGGACCTTTCTGCGGGAGGAGGGCGCTTCCCTCTCCCCCAGTGCCACGCACTGACCGCATCAGGAAATAGCGCCGGGGAATTAACGTGATGAAGGCGGGATTAGAGCAAGTGCTGCTGTTTTCAGTGCCCGTGTTTAAACATTAGGGCATAATAACATGTCAGCAGTTAATAAAAGCTGTACTAAATAGTACTAAATACTGTGGATGTGCTTGAAATATCAGCATTTTAATATCTGTGTCTAGAAATAACATTTTTCCTGTGGCGTAATGATGAGAAAATACTTTATGTATGTGGGTGGATGATCAGAAATTACTGCATGCGTATTTGTCTGACCTATAGCAGGTTAAGTACAAATTTGGAGGAGCCTGTCCAAATGGCATGTCACCTCAAGCTGATATTACTGCCGGATAACTATAGTGTCTTTCTCTGAAAACAAAATGTATGGAATGGCAAGTTATTAATACAAGCGAGGAGCTCGCTTCATAGTACGTCTGATTAATGTGCAACATATTCGAGTTTCTATGCCCATCTCAACAGCCAGTCAGAGAGATCTTCGTACAAAGCAAATTAAATTAAAATTACACTGTCTCGGCTAGAAAATTGTGCAGTTAATCTAGTCTGAGAAACGAAATCTGTTTTTTTTTCTACATGAACACTTCTGTGATTTTTCATACTCTCTTGGTTTCTGCCAGCATTCCCATTGGTTTGGGCTACTTTATTCCTTCCCTTAAAGAAAAAGGTAAAAAAAGAAATATAAATGAGAAACTGTTTTTTTTAGGAAAGCCTCTGCTTCAGAATTTAATGTGTCCAACCCAAAAGTATGAAATAACTATTCAAAGTTTTTTTTTCTGTAAACACTGAAAGAACCATGTTATTAGAAAAAAATCTATAGCTAAGAAAGATGATTTTTTTCCAAGTCTTTTTTTCATTCTGTGACTCTAGCTATATACCCTTCTGCTAAGCTGAAGCAGACCTCTGTGTTGAAGTGTCAGCTGTAGCTAATTCTTACTGAACTAAAAAGCAGGTATTTGAATAAGCTTTTTCCAGAGAGAAGACCAAGAATTGGGGGGAAGGAGAGTTAGAGCTTTAATTTCCTAGACCTGCATAACAAAAGTTTCTTTTCAGGCGGTCACCTGCTGGGTCATTAAATTCTTGTCCATCAAATTTCACAGAACGGGTCTGTTTCCTGCTTGGTTTTCTTGCTGTCCCCTTTTCCTGCCTGAGCTCTCATTGCTGCCTCAGCCCTACTGTTAATTTCTTGTTTCTTCGTTACTTCCCCTCGCCACCCAGGGATGCCCCGGCCTTCTGTTCCTTAACAATTGGATAGCGAATGCTTCCTTCCTCGCCGCTCGGCCTGGCGTCACCCGGGCGCTCGCTGGGCGTTATTTTCAGCGCGCCGAGCTTCCTCGGCGACACCCCGCAGCCGTCAGGCACCATCTGCTCGCAGCGTCCCCCCGGCTGGTGCCAGCCTTCTGCTCTGCTGCTGCTTCCTCTCCCTCCTCGTGGCCTCCCCGCCACGCTGCGCAAAGAGCTTTTACCTTTTCCGCGAGGTCTCCACGACGCTGATGCTTGCGAAGAGCCTCGGCCCTGCGTGGCCACCAAGGCTCAGCAGTGTCGTGGATTTACCTCCCCCCGCCTTCCCGTTAGCCTCTCAGTGTCGTGCGGTGCCGCATTGGCCCGTGAGCCCCCCAGGACGGAGCCTTTCCCCTGCGCTCGCCCGCAGCACCAAGGACAGCGGAGCCCGGCTGCCCTCGCCGCGACCGTAATAATAAAGAGCGGCCTTGGGTACGCAGCCCAGCTTCTAATCTAAAGCCATCTAAGCAATAGTCAAAAGCAGTTATTCTGTTTATAATTCATATAGTAATTTAGGACTACCCGATTTTAACTATTGTTAGTAATTTAAATTTCCTTGCAGTTCTCATGGGATAAAATATGCTCTTGAGGAAGAAAGGAATAAACTATATTCAGAGTAGCTGTAGGGTGCAGTGACTTAAAAGAGAGCTGGTAGCATGCTGTAGGAGAAAATACGCAGGATCCATTATACCATTAATAAAGGCACGGTTTGGATTGGGGATTTAATTTTCAGATCATGTTTCTCTGGTGCCTTCTGGTTTAATGGGATTCATACATAAAATCTGAATAAGGTGGTGGGTTTTTTTATGCCTAGTCATGCAAAAACTGCAACTTAAAAAAGCTTGACTTTTTCATATTTTTTTTTAATATAGTGTCAACAAGCACTACAGAGGGCATGACTGTGTTTTATGACACCATTGCTGGTTGGACCTACGTGTGTAGCTTTTGTGGCAGCTTGTTGCTCATTCCCCGCTACAGGCTGTGCCTGTATTCAAGCCGCGACTAGAGCGTCATTTCTTTCCACCTGGCCAAGAGCTTCGTCCCCGCTTCCTCCTGAAGCGAGATGACAGATTGGGGATATGTTAAACTCTCTGTTGGCCAGGGGCCGGACCCTAAAGTCCTTGTTTTTGCAAACAGAGCTGCCTCATAGTTAAGGCTTTTATTCTTATAATGGTCACACCTATGGGTAGGTGCCAAAAACTGTTACATAGTGACATCTGCTTTTACTACATATATTTTTTTTATCCATTACTTTATATTGGCCCAGTAATTCTAAGCTTTACTCTCCCCCTTTTTTGAAATGCTAACAGCTGTCCAACTCTTTAAGAAGCCATGTATTACAGTGGACTGCATTTTAAATTGTATAGCTACATCAGTAGTCTAAATCTGCAAAGATGTGAAAATGCACAAAGAAAGGAAGAGAAAAATCAAAGGAAATTGTGCCTGGCCTTCCAAGTTGTGCACCTGCTATTTTAATTTTATTTTTGTTAATCTCTGTACAACTAGAGTATCACTTCTTAAATGAATCTGAACAGTTCACCCATGAGACATTGTAATCCAATCTTGTTTTATGATGATACCAGCTCGGATGTTATCCTATTAGGCATTTGCTGTAAATAAGGGATTTTCCACTGACTTTTAAATCCTTGATTAATGAGAATGCTCAGAGCAGTGTCCTGTAAATTAGCCATAGCGCTAGCAACAATTGCAGTTCACTTAGGGGAACTGATTTACTTCAAATCTTACCATCTAAATTGAAAAGCATGTGAAAAAGATAATGTGCAGCAAGTAAAACATGTTGGTCTGTCTCGCATTATTTACCTATACCCCTTGGCTGCATGGGACCCTGAGCAGGGTCTGAATCCTGCTTGCTGCTCAGGTAAATCTGTCAGAGCTCTTCTGCACAAAGAGAAAGGCCAGGAGTATTTTCTTAGTATGCATAAATTAATATATATAGTTCTTTATATTCTCCAGTGTTTTAGTTAATTCATAATCCAATTTTAAAATATGTTAAGAAGCCTAATGGCTTTCATTTCTAACTTGGAAGCTCCCACTTCACTTTCACAGCTGATCTGTTTCCATTCTGGTAACAGTATAGGAGCAGCAGGAAAGAGCCGTTTGGCTTTAGGCGAAATGGAAGAATAGAGGGAGGTTGTGATACATCTGTTAATTGATATTTAAGCTAGAAGTATTCCTGATGCATTTTATGAAGAAGAAAAAAAAGTCCCTATCATCTTATCTTATCTCTTCTTATTCCAGTACTGACATTTGATTTATTGCTTGCAACACAATCAGTTTTACATCTGGTATTGACTTTGAAATATATGATATTTCCTTTAATACTTAGAAACAGTAATGAGATCTATCCTTACATGCTATATTCACCTTTATTTAAGGTACAATTCATTTCTTTACGCATAATATACATGCTCTGTTATCAGTCAGGAACATGCCTTTGTTCTTTTAGCAGTGCACATTCTCTTTCTGTAGATAAGATTGGAATTAGTGTCGCTTTGTAATGACAGGTTTGATCCTCCTGCTTGTAAGTAACTGAAAAAAATTATCTTTCGTATTTCTAAGGTACTTAAAATACATGCATTTTCCATAGTGTTTTTTTTTCCTGGTGATTTCTTATTTCAATGCAAACTGTAGAAAGAGTAACCAAATCAAGCTAACCTCAGTTACATAAACTGAAATCTGACCATGCTATTCTATATCAAGAAAAATCAAAGCCACCTCAATAATTCTGTAATTCGATTTAAACATTTTGTCTTGATCAGCTCAATTTACAAGGGTTGGAGCTTTACACCTCCATGCGTGTACCAAAGCACCGTTAAGCAAAATTCCTTTCAGAGCAGTCGATGCTACAGAAACCATTTCTTGCTGTGTGGCTATTATATAAACATACGTTGCTCTGATAATATTTGGGTACATTTGTCAATGGTCAATTCATAAATATGGAGTATTGCAGGTTCAGCTCATATGTGCACAGTGTCTTCTCCAGTATTATGGATAGACAGAAATATATGACACTGGCAAAACTGAAAGCAAAGCTGAAACTGTTCAGAAGATGCATGATACTTTTTAAAATACTTGTTATTTTGTGTGTATTTTAAAGTACAGAGTTCACTTCTGTGCAAGCTTTGTTGCTTGGTTGATTATTTTTCTTTATATTTTAGAAAAAAATAAATTAGGTGATTTTTCCAAGAAGGAACTATGGTCTTAGGCTTTCGTACTTATATTTTTTGGAGGGGAGGGGGAAATGGACAATAGAAATTTAACAGGATATTTACAGCTGTCTTTGGTTAAAGTTCTCTTTTTCTGCACAGCAGAAAGGCTGGGCAACTAGAACTTTTTTTGTTGTCATCTTATTCCAAATTTGTCACCTTACTTTGCCAACTTTATAGATTCATCTAGTATTTCCCTCCCATAAATTTTCTCAGACAAAAGGTGATGTTATGGTTATGGCATGCAACTGTGACATAACGTAGCTATCATCTATGTCCTTTTGATTACATTCAGCAAGTTACTTCATTCTGTTATGCCTCAATCTTCTATCTGTAAAATATGATGCTATGATAATAGGGTTGTCTTCGTTGTGCTTCACATATTAATGAAAGGTTCCTCTATTGCTTTCCTGTCTAACAGCAGTGCTGAAAGAATACATTTATTAATACTCTTGCATGATGACAAGGAAAAGCCTCTTACTATAATGTACCTTGCTCTAAAACTTCAGGTGGGAGAATAAAGCTAAATGGCAGTTATAACACTTTGGCTAGCAGAAGTAAAATTGTTACACGTTCAGATTTTAAAGGACAAGAGAAAACTTTGCATCTTATGTTCCTTTCTTAGACCCATCCAAAAACGTTTAACTGTAGTATTTAATGTTTACTGAGACGGTTTCTGGTTAGCATATGTATCATATAGAAACGCGTGAATGGCTTTTTGACGACAATATCTTTAGCCGCTTATTCCAGTATCTCACTTTGGCCTCTTACTCGCTCTGCTCGTTTCCTACGCTGAGGTGAAAGGAAGTTTGCAAAGGACAAGGAGGGAATGTCTTGCCCATAGGAAAACCTGCTTCCTAACCTCATTAGTATTTTCTTGAGAAATGACCAGAAGCATGACAGTTTATATTACCCTTCTGTTATTTCCCCTAATAACAGTGGATGTTCTTATTACATTTCTAAATGACTGTTCTCAGGGGTGGCTTGAGCAGAAGGTATTTCGCTTTATCAGGTTCGGATTGATTGCCTCTGTATTTCATTCCATATTTTCTTGTTCTTGCACTGTAAGAAAAGCAAGATAGGAATTTCTAGTTTCTCTTTATATAGCACTCAGTATTTTATATACCCCTGTTTTCTATATATATGTATGTTTGTATATATTTACCCTTTTATATATCCCCCTGTATTTGTCTCCTTTGTCTTGGTTTTCTTGATTTCTGTGGATGAGCTGCTCCCCAGGTTGATTTTGGACAGATGTTCTGAGAATCCATCTGACCTGAACGCAGAACTCGAGCAGTACTTATTTAAGACAGTTCTGTTATTTAACATATGTTATGTTATTTAACATATTCTGTTACTTTCTAACATGGCATATGTTTATATTTAAGGTAGTATTTGCTTTTCTTGACTGTTCCTTAACATTAAGCATTTAACTTGAGGAGTCCAATGCCTTTTTTTTTTTTTTTCTACATTTAAGAGAGCAAGAAAGTAAGAAAGTCATCGCTCCCTTTCTGATAGCTTTATCATCTGCGGGCATTCAGTATTTTGACTTGGGTTCTTAATGCTTCCAGTGTTTTCAGGCAGTATCACAGTCGAGATATTGGAGAAAAAGCGGGGAGGTCAGCAGCCTCAATATAAATATTCTAGCTGTCTATCTTCTGTTCTTATGACAACAAAAAAAAAAAAAAAAAGGAAAGAAAAAAGTGTTTAAGGCCCTGCTTTGGATCTATAACACAATAAAAAAAAAACTGACAGGTGTGAATTGAAAAGCAAAGTCCCATTAATTCAGAGTTGGAGAGTGTCACTGTGCCATTAAATATTAAGTCTGGAATGCTGTAGACCTCACAGTCAAAGAAATGTCGGTGAGAATCTAACAACCTGTTAGATGAATCAAAAGGGATTTACCTGACGTTTTTTTCTTTGCAGACCACAGATGACATCCTGGTGGCCTCGGCTGAATGTCCCAGTGACGATGAGGACATTGATCCCTGTGAGCCGAGCTCAGGTGGGTTAGGTTAGTCAACTTTTTTTATTACTTCCTTTTATTTCATATTTGCATGCTCCAGTTGCCTAAGAATCCGGAGGGACAGCCCTTTCTCACAAAGCAGGGAGAGGCCTTCACACAGTTTGCTGCGCCTGATCCTTTCTCGCAGACATCTGCTCATAGCACATTTGTTGCTAGTTGTGGTGTGAGCAGCATCACAAGGAAGTGCAAGTCCCTCGAGAGGACATCCTGGGGCCCCCATAGCTATTTTGTGGTGACAGAGAAGGGATGATTTGATCTAGGAGAAAGATGGTGCAACAGTCTTAAGCATTTCCCCAAAATAAGATAAAAGTGTTTATCAAATATTATGTCAGGAGTAGATGATCTTATCAGATCTTATGTCAGGGTTTATTTGAATTATTGTTTATGATGTTATGAATACTATGAAGATGCTAAAAATCTGAAAATGTAAAAAGAGCAGCCTGAAATTTTGAATTGTTTCGTGGCATTTTTCCAAACCAAAGATTCTTCAGAATGTATGTTCTGATTACAAATGAGAATTTTTGACAGTTTGGTATTTCCTAAGGAACCAGAAAATGGTGTTTTGACCATCTCCTTCCTGCGTCTGTAGAATAATGGAAAATTGGTCCTCATTTTTCTCTCTAATTTCCCACTTACATTAATACCAGATTAAATACTGCATACGTTTTCTAAAAATCTGACTGTTTATTGCAGATGTGAAAGGAAGGCAAGACTTCATAATAGCTCCTAGAATAAATTTGTTTCTCTATAAACCTTTATAAAAAAAAAAAAAAAGCCCAGATGTCCAAAGAATTATTCCTGCTTTCATTGTTGCCATGGGTTAGCTTTTACCCTCTTTTGAGAGGCAATTTACGGCATTGTATTTATCTCAGCTTTTCATACTCACTTGAATTCTGTGTTATTCAGTGGTATGTTTATTGTCAGTCGCTTATGAAATGTGGCAGTCTTTGGTACTTGCGGTCTTATGAATAGTAAAAGAAGAATTAAGATAAATTTATCATACGTTAATGCATTTAGTTTAAGTAGAAAACAAATTTGAGATGGGTGGCCTGTGTGTTAATGAAAACATAAGTAAGAGGCATCTTTGTTTATTACAGCACCCAAATGCAGGCCGCACATGTGCCTGCATAGCCACAACTCAAGCCAAATGCTGCTTCAATGCCCATGCCCAGTTCTTTCTGGAAGTTGCATAGCCTAAAGCTCACATGCAAAAATCATTTGATTAAACTTAAATAAGGACAGAGAAGGCTATAAGTTATCCTCATCTTTGATGGACTGCAAGGTAGCATTAGTTACCCTCCAGGAACCAATATTTTCAGCGTGTAAAGGTTAAATGAGAATCCTCTGAAGTCAGGTTCTTGTCCTATCCAAAGTAAAGGTTTCAGAATGTTTTTCAAAACATGAAGAGATGGAATTACCAGCCTTAAAACCGAGCAGCAACAGACACATCCAACTTGTGCATCTTTACTGCTCTCAGGGAGGTCTTTCACTTGCAAAAGCGCTAGATAACATGAACAAGATATTTGAGAACTGTGTTGAGAGTTGATTAATATGAAAATCTGAAAATTAATTCCAAGGGTTTTTTTTTTGGCACTACCTACTTAGTTTCAAATTCCTGGGTTCAGGAGGAATGTCTTGTTCAGTATGAGTCAGTACACTGGCCCATGTGGCTCTGAGCTCATCTATGGCAGCTGCTTCCTTCCTTTAGTTAAATCAGGCAGTTCTGTTCGGTAGATATGTATAAACCTTCTGTTTATTGCATTAGTTACATTTGTATTGCCTAGGACAAGCCGACTCTTGCAGTTGTTGTATTAGAACTGCATTTGCTGTACAACAAATATTTTAGACTAATACTTCTCTGAGGTTACTTTTACTCGCGGCTCTGTTTAGAGGTCCTGGAACCCTGCACAGTCTTTCGGCTGGTGGCTGCAGGAGCAGGAAGGCTGAAATGAAGCTTTCTGACAAATTAGCATTTATCACCAAACTGTAACCCTGAGGGGGATATGTGAATGTGAGTCTTCCTGCAAGGGCTTGCCATTAGCTTTAGACCCTCATGCTTAGCTTTCTGGCTTTAGCTTCTCATTCGTGACCCAGCTACACTTCTCGTTTTTGTTTATTTGAGAATGGTTTTACTGCTTTGTTTCTTGCATCCCAACTGCTACTGCTTTTAGAAAAAGGTAACAATTGGCACAGGAGTCATGTTCTACATAAACTCAGTTGTCTAGATTGTTTTATCTGCCATTCTCCACATCAAAATGTCAGTTGTCCTCCCACTCTGCAACTCGTAAAGAGCTGCCTCTCTCTTCATTTGCCTCTCTCTTCATTGGTCTTATCCTTTTCTCATATTGGAAACAGCATGAACCAAAGGACTTAGTGAAATCATAGTTTCTAAGTGTACCTGCCCCCTTGGAAACTTATTTTAAGCCTTATTCACAGAGTCTAATGAATAAGCTCTCTCCATAAATAGTCCAGTAACAGCAAAGTGCTGCTGCATCTACCTGACACTGCAGCCCGCCCTCCAGATCGACCTGAGCTGCTTCTAACAGATGGGAACTTAAGGGAGAAAAACATAATATTGTTGACCAGTTCAGGATTCCTTTCTTTGAATTTGCATTAGGAGGTGCAGAAGGACACGTCCCTCTGCTTAAATGCTGCCTGGAGCTGAGTTGAGCTTTTCCCTCTCAAGTATTTTTACCAATCAGTAGCAGGAATACATATTACAGAGGGCCAAAGCCCAGCCAAAGTTCATTGGCATTAAGGGTACATTTGAATAATGACTGCCCATAATGTGCTTATTTCTAGCCAAAGTTCTCATCTCAGATGAGAGCCTATTCTACAAATGCTTTGATTATGGCAACCTTTGCATTAAATAGGGAAACAACCAATTAGCTAGATATTGTTCATTAACTAGATTTTTGCTTGAAACAGCTTCTTTTCTAAAAAATACACATTGCCGTTTGTAGTAGCTAGCAAGTCATGGTCTGTCACCACCAGCCTCCTTTCTGTGCACCTATCTTATATATAATAAATGGAAAGGCATGATTTGCAAAAAATTTCAGAGGAGACATAAAATTTAGAACAGATAGAAGCTGCTAAACAGCAATCCCATCAACTTGTCCGGAACATAAAGTCACAAAAAATATAATTGCAGATTTCATTGTGGTATACAAACTGCTAAATGTGCCATAATTGGGTGAAGTCATAACAAATTTATTAGCATGCAGAACTTAGTCTACATATTTTGTTTGCATTATTCTTTATATGGTAAAGCAACAATTTTGCTTTCACAGTCTCCCCACAGTCCTTTCCCTTACTCTAAATGCTAGTAATAACACTAACAACACCTTTTTCCTCAGCTTCATGTCATAGAGGAAATACTAAAGCCTATTCATTTTGCAGAAAAGTTAAGAAAAATGTTAGTGGAATCCTATCCAAAAAAAAGGACACCTGGGATGGTCTCCTGGTTTTACCTGCTGAGTTCTGAGACTAGGGGTGGACAAATTGCCCCTCTGCGCATCAGGAGCGCTCTGCTTCCCTTCTCGGAGCTCGCTGCAGAGCTTGGCTTTCTGCTGAGTTTCAGTTTGTGCATCACAGTGTAACTGCTGTTCCAGTTACACTCCGCTGGTGGTTTATTTGTTACCATTGGCCAGCCACTTCTGTGGCCATCAAAATGCAGCTACTCATTTCTAGCTTCCTAACTTACCCTATGAGGAAGTTTCCCCCTTGATATCAATTCAGTAATCTATACCAATTGGTAGCGTTAGTTACCCTTTCTTAGTGCCCATTCTGAGGGAGAAATGGGATTAAGTTTTTGGGGTTTTGTCCCTATTTTAATGCAAGGATGTGTGATAAGATAGCCGCTTATGGGCTAATCTTTGCGCATGTCTTCTGGGGAAGGCTTTGGCTGGTGAGCAGATAGTCTAGGTCTTACTTCTGGGTGTGAGTTGTTTCTTGCATATATACCACCCCTGCAGAGCTGAAATATATGCTCCCTACTAGAAATTTTCCCATCACAGACTGTTGTGATGCATTCCTGGTACAACTGCTGCAAAAATAAGGATGTTTCAGCATTAGGCGAAGTGATTCCTATAATTTCTGCATCAGTGCAAGTGTTCAACACCGTTCATGGAGGGCATTGTGCAAGGAGCTGAAACAAAGAAAAATGAAATTACAGTTAGTTCACATGGCAGCTGTGGTCTTTATGGCTCAAGACATAAAGGGAGTATTTGTGCCTCAGTCCAATTATCCTGTAGTTCAGCTGAGGTTCCCAGTATGAGAAAGATCACTGGCTTGCCTTGAATCAACCTTGTTAAATGCTCAGCAGAAGTGCATATGAATGTGTCTGTATGGGCTACTACATAGTGAAAATTATGCTTTATTTATAAACTTTCTAAATGCTAGTGTTTGGAAGGAATGGCATTTACCATGTCCATACATAAATGAACAGGGAAAAATATTTTTTCCTTAAATTATCTAAGCAAATGAAGTTAAAAAATGATGCTTCATCAGCTGTATCAACACTACTCTTGGATAGCCATTTTACTGAATCGTGGGAACACTGAGTAGAATTACAGCTTTCCAAACAGTGTTAAGCGTTCTCCAGCATTCCCAATGCTGGAAGCTGCTTTCAGTCTAACAAATTATTTTTCAATAGCTTGGAGACTCAAGTAATTCTGCTGCTGGTGGTGGTGTGCATCCTCTCATAGCTCCTTTGCACAGCCTCACTTATCAAGCGGCCTGTGGGATTTGTGCCCAAGATGGTTTTTAAGTTCATTTTTAAACCGCATCTTAGAACAAAGTTGCTGTTGCCAGCTAACTGTGCCTAATGTCCCACTCATTCTTGCTAATGTTAGATGTTCTCACCCTTCTCTAAAGGGTATGAATGATGAACATTCAGGCTCTGAACAGCAGGATTATTATTTGTCTGGCAGTACCTGAAGCTCCATCTCACACTTCAGCCATATGCAGACAACATGAAAAGGTAGTACCTGTTCAGTACTTGTTTATGAAGTGATCACGAGTATCACTGTGACCTCTTGAATTATCTGGAGTCAGATATCTCTCTAGCATAGACAAAACCAGATGGTGAAGCAGCATTTCTAGTAATTTGAGTAAATTTAGTCATCTTATAAACAGTAATTCAGTAGAATTGGGCACATTGCCTAGTGCTCATGAAGAAGTGGCCCTTCTTCTAAATACTTTATGGATAGATAAATATATTGAAAATATGCAAAATAACTTCTGCTTATTTTATTTAATTTTGGAACTACCATGAAGGATTTTTTTATATATATAATTCAATAGAGAAACCTTAAGGTTTATCTTTCTTGCTTATTTTTTTAAACACCAATACATGATTGATTCAAGTCTTGTTGTCATATATTGACTGTGCAAGTTAAAGATTTCTTGAGCACCAGTGGAGATCTTTCCAGTTTGGGGCACCATCTTTCCTAGGTGTTCTTGAAGGTTGCTTTTTCTATATTCAAGCAGGGGAGCTATCTGTGGGCAAACCATTATGCTTCCAGCTAACTGTTTGCAAGTACCTGATAAATTAATTTAATTAATGGGGTGTTAGGGAGCAACTGGTGTATGCCAGCTACAGCTTATCAACTAATTGCCATGGTAAGAGAGGGCTGGTAGTTTGTGGTGCTGCATTACCCATCTCCCAGACTAAGAAGATGATAACTTTTTAAATTGTTTCCTCGCAATCAGTGCAGTGTGAATTTTCCTTGTCTCGTGCATACCTAGTAGGAGGGTTGTTATTGCTAGTTTTCAGCTGCTTGCTAACACTTAATTTAAACCTCTGTGGAAACTTTGTATTTTATTTATTTTTTATTCAGTGTGCGACTAGTCATTTATTTGACATCCTGCAAAGTGGCAGGGGAATGCTGACAAGTTTGAGAACTAGTTATTCTCTAAGGATGTTGCTCATAAATAGAAGCAGGGAAAACTCAGGGTAAGAGTACCCTGTAATGAGGTTGCATGTAGCTGAGATAGTCTAACCGTAGGCTCTTTCTAACTATATAAAGACCTGACTGAAACCTTGTTCTCTGGGGTTGACATTCTGTGCTGGCCTATAGGTCTCCAAACCTGATCTTTTCTTGAGGTTTGAGAGCAGTAGAGTCTAGATTTTGGACTTTTAAGAGTTTAAATTTAAGCTAACTTAAACAGTAGATCTAACTGTAGTCCATATTGTGAGCATATCATTTAAATAGGAAAATAATAGGAAAGATGGAAGCAGTGAGAACATGGGAATGATTGAGAAATAAGACAAAGATTTACAGATAGCTCAAACTTTTTTTTGTGTTGACATCAGAGAAACCTGTGTTGTTTTATAAAATATGATAAGAGAAACAAAGATAAGTAAGGTGATCTTATGGAATATTTTTACATTTTTAATACTATTATTATGAGAGAACAAGGGGGAAAAAAAAGTCCACAACGTGGTGTTATCAATCTTGTGGCCCACTTGCCTTTCTCTCTCCACGCCTAGAGAAGCACATGAGGCCTTGGCAGTAGCAAGATTCAGGCTAAACAAGTGTAGCTGTACCTGAACCTCTTGTTAGGGAGCTTAACTTGATATTTGTAGCAGTCAGGTTTCCAAAATAAGTGCACATATATTGTAGATGTCTTGAAAGCCTAGGCCCTTCTCTTCCCAGGCATGTTATCAGCTTTGTCAGTAATGGATCTAACTTGATGATAGTCAACTTCAGAGTAAGTTGCATGCCGTGTGCTTTCAGCTCCCTCATTCAAGCCAAATATATATAATATATGAGTCACAGATATATTTCTCTTCATGTAGTTGGAGCTGTTTTTGTTCTTATGTTTCAACTTACACCTGTTACCCCTTGTCCTGTTACGGCCACCATGGAAGAAGAGCCTGGCCCCATCCTCCCTACAGTCACCCCTCAGGTACTTGAACATGTTGATCAAATCTCCTCTCAGCCTT
>JAWLRI010001095.1:1129533-1303555 GCA_034781795.1 Crypturellus tataupa
GCTCTCCACTGGACCCTCTCTAGAAGCTCCACGTCCCTCTTGTCCTGGGGAGCCCAGAACTGCCCCCAATACTCCAGCTGTGGCCTCACCAGAGCTGAGCAGAGGGGCAGGATCCCCTCCCTCGACCTGCAGGCAACGCTGCTCCTGATGCAACCAGGATCCCACTGCCCTTCTTGGCCACGAGGGCACATTGCTGCCTCATGGGTAACTTGTTGTCAACCAGGACTCCCAAATCCCTCTCCGAGGAGCTCCTTTCTAGCAGGTCAACCCCTAATCAGTCCTGGTGCCTTGCTCTGCAGGCCAAGGCACCAGATGCCCCTCCTTTTACAACAAATTTTAGTGTTCCTTTGCAGAAAACTGATTCTTAGTTTAGGAAGTTTGGGATCTGTTTTTTATCTCTGTACTGTAAAGGAAGATAAAACAGCAAGCAATGAAACCTTGGTCCTACTAAGCATAGTGGCAAAGCTTCCACAGAGTTCACTGGAGCCTGAATATTTCTGCTGCTGACACTGCAGGGTTTTGGTAGAGTGAAGTCGATCTAATAGCTGCCACCAAAACGTATGTCCTGCCCTGCCCTTTCCTTGCAGTACCTCTGGTGTTGGTCTTACTCTTCAGATGGCTAGAGCCACAGACAACTAACTGTACAAAAAGACACTGATTTATCTGTCTGAATTGGTTCCCCATGATTAGAACAGTTTAGCTCTATCTCAAAAACATGCTATCAGTATTATATATTTTTTGTCGCCCTTATTTGCAAAAGCATTTAGGTTTTTTGTGCATTCAGGAATGCTTCAGCTTGAGAACTCGACTACCCGCTGACTGCTGATCAGTCAAAATTTCTGAAGCGAGGTCATAAATTACTGAAGCTTCCCCAGAACACGCACAAAAACAGGATAAATTACTTCATGTAGAAAAGAAGGAAACAGAGATGCAAAGGTGAATAACAAATGTAGGAGTGGGGAGAGGCAGGATTGACAGCTGATCTGGTAAAAGAAGAGATTGCGGGGGGAGGAGTAGTGAAAGAGGAGTGATACAACTGAAAATGTTAAAACATATTAATAAAATGAACCCAGAGATGAATAGGCTGCTAAAAACATTAAGTGATATTTTGGTTCATATTTTACCGTCTGTGAAATACTCTGTGAAATATTCCCCTCAGCTCCACAAAGCATATTGCCTGAGAAAAAACATTTTTTCAGCATGCCTTGTAAATTGCAACCATGGTACCAACTAATCTGTCTCCCTTGAGACCTATTGTGATACACAAAGAAGAGTCAGAAAATAACCCTCCCACCTTTCAACCACCTAGGAAAATATTTCCTGCCAAACCTAGAGTCCAAAGGAGTCAGTAGAACTTTAGAAAATGATTTGAAGTTGATATCTGGCAAACCATTGCATCTAGAAATGATTCAGTTATTCTGCACAAAGAAGGAATGTTTGGCTTTCTAGTAAAACAACAACTGCTGCTTTTAGCTAAGGATGATGTTTTGCTATTAGGCTACTTTGAGCACCAGCCAAGGGTCATTTTAATGCCTTATTATCTTTCTCTCTGAGAACCCTCAGATTTCTGTTGATAGGAAGTAAAGATTTGTGCATGAAGGACTAGTAGAACAGATACTCTAATAATTTTCTCAAAAACACATTGAAACAAGTAGGTTGTTGCCTTATTCCCTCAAACCCGGAAAGCCTCAGACAGATTTTTGTTTTTTTTTTAAAAAGTATCGATGTGAGTCTGAAATGGTAAATGTCGCTCATGTACAAGCTGCTGCTCTCGGTCTCACACCTTCCCAGCACACGTTTGTAGGGTGTGCAGGCAGGCACGGGCGCAGGGCGCAGCCACCACGTTGTCACCTCAGCGACCAAACGCCTTGGTGTGCGCGCACAGCCGTGCCGCTCGTGTTGTGGGGACTGGCCTAGGTGGATCGGAGAGTGCCTTTGGGTACAGACCTGAGCAAGAGAAGGTGCGGTAACTGCTCGCTGCAAGGACGGACGGCGTGGGGGGCAGCAGGTCCACAAGACCACGCTTGTGTCAGAGTTTCCCTTTCGTTATTGTCCTCCTATCTTTATTCCAAGCCAAGCAGCAGTTGTCACAGAGCTGTAGCAACTGCATGTGGAATTGTCTCCTACCCTTCCCTCCCACGACGGCCCAGTCCTAGCTGGACAATACCAAGGGAGCGATCCCTACCTCCCTTCGGGAGCCAGGCGAGCCCGGGCAGGAGCAGGCTGCGATACCCTTCCCTTCAGAGCCAGCGTGGGCTTGAGTTCAGCCTCCTGCGCAAGATCATGGCAGAAATTTACCCTCTTTCTTTTGTTTTTAAGTTGGGCTCTGCTTAATCCACCAGATCAGCAGAGGCAGCTCTAAGATGTGTTTTTCAGTTGCGTTCCTTGTAACGCAACGCGTTGAAATTGCCGTGAGCTCAAAACCCAGCTCACCAGAATCCAACAACGCTACAGAAAGTCGATTGCAAGCAGGTCTACAATGATAGCACACTGAGTGAAAATTAATATGTGTCCCGTAAATAATTGCCTTCATGCCTCACTGCAAATGTAGTAGTTAAACATTCTTGTCTTGTGAGTAATTTCTTATTCACAGTTTGTGGGAAAGCATAAATGTAAAGAAAACAGGTTTGGAATCTTTTTCTTTTTTTTGTTTTATTTTGTTTTGAAGTATGCTAATTTCAATTCTCGAACACCATGGGGGCCTACAGTTCCAATTTTCTTTTCACAGTATTAATGAAAACTGGGCACTGAAAATAGTCAGATTTTTCCCTTTTAGATTTTAAGCCACTTAGAAGTACAGTCAAGAATAATAACTTTCTAATCCATTATTGCACAATGCAGAACTGTGGTCAATTGCTGTTATTTCATGCAAAGTTTTTCCTAAGAGGTAAAAGATTTAAAAAAAAAAATAGTTTCTAGAGGCAATCCAGAAGGGCTGGTCAGCGCTGTTTAGAGGAAGACTTCTAAACAAGTGTCAGAGCAGTTGGTTTAAGAATGGATCATTACCCGACAAGTTAATTCTTATCACTGTTACAGTGCGGTCTGAGCATAATCACAGTCTTTATGATCTTCTCTTGTTCCTCACTGAACCAACCTCAACTTAGTACAGATAGCTGCAGGTGTTGTGTTTGGTTCTTAATTATTGGGCATCTTCCTTGCATCTTGACTAGCCTCCATGGTATTTAGCTTCTCACCTGCAATCTGAAACTTCAGCTGGGATGAAGTTAGTGTCTTTCAGGTGCTGCAGACACCAGCACAGACTGCAGTTACCTTCAGCGTAGCAGCCAGGGTCACACACAGCTTCACTGCTGGACCAGGAGCCAATGGCTCTGCCTGCTCCAGCTGAAAGATGCTGGGGAAGAAAATCGCATTGGGTGTTTTTCAAAGAGTTTGGATTTCAACAGCCTTACACTGGCCACTGTCTGTCCCTTGAGACCACCTGTTGTTCCTGCTGACATAGTCCCTCTCTTGCAGGAAGGGGCAAGGGAGAGGTGGGAAGGAGTATGATACCCCTCGAGCACCATAGTCCGTCAAATCAGTGAAAGGCAGCAGAGTCAGCAATGTTACAACATGTGGATTTATTTATTTGCATATATTTCTGAGAAAACATAGGCTAACCTTTGTCCAGAGCTTACATCTGAGAATGAGGTGCTTCTTGCTTATAGCACATGTTTCCATGAGCATTAAATACCTGAAATGGTTACTCACAAACCCATATGCTTTGTAAAGGTGTCCTCTTATTTTCTTGTTCTTCATGTATCCTGGGAGGCCATGCTAGGTTAAAGGCGTGTTTTAAATTAAATAAGAGAAAAACCAGGAAGTCATTTCCTTTGCTGAACTGCTCTTTTTGCAAAAGACGAAAGAAACATATCACATTTACCAAACAGGTGCTTTGAAAATGTTGCACATTTAAATAACATTGAGGTAGCAGTGGAATCTTCCTCAGACAGATGGGATAAATGAGATAACTGTGAAAACGTTCTTAAAAATAAAAGGATGCCATCAGGTGAAAGGCAAGAGTTTAAGTAATGTTGAAAAATACTGCTTACGTGCATTTGAGGCTAACTCAGTTATTAAAAGAATGTTTTCCCATAATCAAGCAGTGAAGTGTGATTCAGTGGACATTAATAGTAAAGTTAGTTGTCAGCATTTGGCCCAGATGTCTGTATTTTAAAGAGAAAGAGCAGACTTTTGTCTAATAGGCATTGAAAGAGCTTATTCAGTAGCTTCAATTACTTCTCAGACAGAAATTAATTTCCAGAATTCACATACAGTAAGATAAGACTGTCTCATTTTCTCTGACTATAGAAATCCTCAGGAGTCTTTATTCTGCAACAATGCACTGTGTCTTGTAAAACAATAAATGACACCCTATGCATAAAAGAATTTCCATTTTCTACAAGAGCTACAATGAAGAAGCAGGATATAATATAGTCACTGACTACTTTGAGACAGATCCCATTTCCTAGTTAGGTAGCATCTACCTTTAAAAAAAATAAAAGAGGCTTCTGAAGTGAAACTTCAAGATATTTTGGGTAGTGGTAAAATAGACCAACTGTACTGACTTGTAACAGCTAAGAACTTTCAGGGAAAAATATATAAAGCTGAAATGCTATTTGACATGAATGACAGTTTTTTTGAGGCTTACTGTGGTGCCTCTGTTCTTTCAGCCAAATAAAATGCCACCTTCTTTAAACTTACATGGGACAAGTGCCAGGAAGTGGTGCTTTAGCTCTAAGAACACAAATCACCAATGAATAAATCCTGAGTAATTTCAGGGTAGTGAGGGAGCTAAGTTCTTTTGGGGTTCCACAGCTCTTTTGCTGTGTTTTATTATTCACTGACCAGTTGTGGATGTCTGTAGCTGGTGGCTGCTTTTCATTGTGTTTGTCCAAACTTTCTACAATTGTCTGACCAGGTTTTATGGTTTGTGTGGCATTGCCTTTAATTATGAGTCTTTAAAATTGTTGTCTTCCCATCATGTCCTGTACAGTACAAAAAGGTGACTGTGAGGCACTTGATGCTTTCATGCACTTTGAGCTACAGGTTTGCCAACAATTAATACAGTTCTCCAAAATGCTGGTTGTAGGCAAGGCCTGACAAAACTCACCTCAGGCATGAAGACTAATCCTAGTGTTTCATAATACTCCCGGTTAGCATTTATATTATACAGAGAGAATTTTCAGCCATGCCTAATGACTTAAAAGGCAGTTTTTGTGAGCAAACTTGGATGCTTTATAATGGCAGTGCTCTGCACTGCTCAGAGGGAAACCTAGGGCTCACGCACTGCTCTTTCTTGCTCCTGAGCTCAGCCAGGCTGGGAGCGCTGAGCATAGACACCCTCTAGGATTTTGGAAATGCAAATATAATCATAGGAATATTGCACAGGTTCTGACACTTCGTTTTTGTCCAAGACACTTAAGTTAAATAAGAAGGTCCATCTCTCTATCCCCACCTGCAGCAGAGGGAGGAGGTTATGGCTCTATAAGCACTGTGTGTGCTGCCAGCATTTGACTTGGAAATTCCTCACGGAATTTCTTACTGTGTTTTACTCTGCATGGCTATGTAAGGAGATAAAATGTTTCACACAACACAGCAGTCCTTATCAAGAAAATTTTACAGTCTTAAGGCTTGGATCAGTTCAGTTTGTATCATAACTGAGTAGAACAGAATCCATCCTAAGTGGGTTCCTGGAAGGCTGAGCCCTTGCTTAGTATAATTTGGAAGAGTCCTGTCTTTCTGTCTGTCTTTCTATCTTTCTTTGTCTTTCTTTCTGTCTTTCCGTCTGTCTTTCCGTCTGTTTTTTTTCTCTAAATAAATTGTTGCTTGAAGGAATGACTGGTATGGGCATCAACAAAGAAAAGAGGAAATTAAAGAAGTTGAATGCAAAACTGGTCTAGAGTATAGCCCTACTCAAGGAATTTGTGAATTAAAAAAGATATGGCAGAGTTGCATAGGACTGTAAAACAAAAAGAAGTAAATATAATTAATTTGAGAAAAGCAAAAATCAAGAGTAGAGGAGAAATTGACAGACCTGTTGAAGGAGAACTAAAGAGGATATATTATCTGTAGCAAATTTAATGGCTGCTTAGCATTTGTTGTAAGGGAGAATTTTGATTTCTCCCCTCCACCCCCATCCTATTTATTCATCTTATTATCACTCCCCTCTCAGTAAATACTGCAGCATTACATTATCTGAGCGTGCAAAATAACTCTTACTGCTGTTAAACTGGAGCAAGAGAGTGTTCCTTTCCTGCCCAAATCAGTGTTCTGGTGTTCAGATTGTGATACGCCTGTTATTGCAGGTTATTTAGGCATTTTTTGCTTTGTAACAACAGTTAAGACAAATGTTATTTTCAAAGGTGAAAATGAGATTTTCCTTGCTCTCCTTTTTCTCGTTTTAAACCCTGTTTGCTTACCCTGGCAGACATGAAAATGGAGCAAGTGGTAAACGTGAATGTTTTAGGACCATTAGAGCGGGGTGCTTTGATAGACAGGCCTGACTTCACGAGTGTGATGTGCAAGATGCACATCCATAGTGGGTAGATAAGACTAACTCCTCTGTGCAAACTCGGTAATAACCTCTCCCTTATTTCATTATCTACCTACAGCAAATCCTACCAGGGCAGGAGGAGGAAGGGAGTACCCGGGCTCGTCCGAGGTGATTCGTGAATCCAGCAGCACAACCGGCATGGTAGTCGGCATTGTGGCCGCGGCAGCACTGTGCATCCTCATTCTCCTGTATGCCATGTACAAGTATAGGAACCGAGACGAAGGATCCTACCACGTAGATGAGAGCCGAAACTACATCAGTAACTCAGCACAATCCAATGGGGCTGTGATCAAGGAGAAGCAGCCCAACAGTGCTAAAAGCTCCAACAAAAACAAGAAAAATAAGGATAAGGAGTACTATGTCTGATCTCAACATCTAAAAGAACGCTTGTATAGAAATAGTCTTCATTTTATCTGAGACATAATACAAACTTATTTACTTTACTTTTTATGAAGCACATACAAAAACAAACAAAAAGGACAGGGAATGCAATCAGAAAGGAAAGACTGTTTTTAAAAACAAGCATCTTATGCTCTTGTTTTTCAGAAACAGGAGCTGATAAATTCCCTAACATCCACAGTGTTTTCATTTACTCTGCCTGTCTTTATGTTGCTGGAACATTTCTGAAAGACAATGACGACACCAGGCATTCATAAAGCAAGGAGTATTACTACAACATCAAGGCACAATACGAAACAAAACAAACAAATAAATAAATAAATAACAAAACAGGAAAAAATACAAAAAAAAAGAAGCTACCTATGATTCTGGATTTAGCCAAAGTGCTAGCGCTTTCGTGAGAAGTAAGTTAGTCTTATTGTCAGAGAAGACTGTCATTATATATGGTGACTCAACAAGCAAACATAACGAGTTTACCGTCTGGTGCAGTGAAGCAGTGATTGGAAACTTGCATTTGAATCCAAGTGCTGGCTTTTCTGAAGACTTGTGTAGAAGTACTTTCAAAAAGCCCCTTTCTGGTTGTGAGGAAAATAGTACGGAGGCCTTATTTTCAAAAACAAAAACAAAAACATGGAATATAAGGCACATTTCCACAAAAAAAAATCAAAAACCAACAAAAAAACACAAAAACAAACAAAAACAAGAGGGCATAGATGCAATCATTGGGAAATTTTCATGCACGCTTAATATGTTATTACATATGTTTATATAAAAAACACATCTATATGTGCTTTCTGGACTGTGATAAGTGATGTTTTATAGCCTGTTGTATAGAAAATGCAAACTATATCTGCTCTTCAGCCATTTTTGGTAAACTCAATGTTATAAGTGTTGCTAGGTATAGAGAGTTTTATGACATCTGGAGCAACAGACATACTTCAGTTTTTTTGCAGCCATTATAAATTGTCACCAATTTCTTCTTTTTTCTTTCCTTTTTTTTTTTTTTTTTTTAATTTACAGTGTAGTGGTTATCCTAAGGAGGATGTGTATGAATGTATATAAGAGTCAGCTAATTTTTTTCTTACCTGTACAGCCTCTATTCTGTTGCAATTAAGTTTTAGTAGTTTGTATGAAAGAAGTGGACTAGAAAGCAAAAATATCTATCTACTGTAATTTCTCTTCTCCCTCCTATCCCTATCTCTTGCTCCTGATATGCATCCATGAAGTAAGTTGATCAGAACGGCCAATTTTCCTTGAAATCTACACATTAATTAGCTAAATATTCAGTGACTTCAAGTGGCCTTTGGCTTCCAGTCAAAGCTTCACTAATGGAGAGCGTGGTTTGCCTTACAGAAACCCTGTTCTTAAGAAATTATGAGAACGAAGAATTTCTTGAGAATCCTAGGAAGGGTCATACGGTGTTTATGCAGCATTCGGTTATATGAACGAGAGCTGCTACAGCAGAGAGTGGTAAGATATGTTTGAAAAAAAACAACAATCAATTACCCAGGCCAATTCTACTGTAGAATTTACCTTTTTCTCCAAAAAGGAAGTAAACTTGAGGTGCATGGTGATACGTTTCAAGGGTGGGCATTTTGACATCTGAAAAAGTATTTTTATCTATCTAACCTGATTGTGTGGTATTGCACGGCATCATAACCAGACTAATATAAGTTGATCATATTTTAATGTAACACATCGCTTTTTTCTTACAAATATAAAATTTTAATGCATTTTAGTTACACATACTACGTATACTGCTATAGTTTACATGTTAAAGTTCTTTTAGTATTGTTTCATTAAGTTCACAGCAATAATTCATAGCATAACATTTCATTTATGCGGAAGTTCAAAGGGAATACACTAGACAGAGAGAGGGTAGCTCAATAGAAATCAACCAAATCATTGTGAGACCTCCCAGGAGGAATATGGATGTTCACACTTTACAGGCAGGAAGAAGGAATATAAATTAGCTTTAAACATCAGGCACAACACATTTTGTTTTGTGTTATTCACTGTAGCTAATGAGAAATGCTTAAAATGGGCACAGCTATCTATCTGAGCGTCAGAGCACTTTAAAAATACATGTAGCTCACATGAAAATGCTTCACTTGGAGGCTGACAAACAACACGTCAAGGTGTGTAGAAGCGTTTTTTTGGTGTTTTTTTTTTTTTAATTAAGCATTTACAGAAAAATGAGACCACATCCACAAAATCCATTCCAAATTCATTTCTTAGGCCATTATTCACCTGTGGTATTCATGGTTTCTCCCACGTTTACAAGACAGCTGTACTCAGGGAGAGGCAGGATCAGATAAACAGAAGGCCATTGAGGGACTTGCTTGAGATTGCAGATAGAGGGGGAGAAGAAGTTGAAAGCCAAGTGATGCTCAGAGTTAAAGCATGTCAGTGGTTAAAGGTATATGGAAGATCAAGAATACATGTCTAGACATGACACAGAGTTTGGTTTGGACAAGATGAAACGGTCTTTTCAGCTTGCTATTGATTGTATTAATTAAGTAGCATGGTCAGGTCAAGTTGCAGGCAGTTTGGTAGATTAATCTTTAACTAAATCCATACATCAAGGAAAAAAAGATCTACTACTATAGTAAGTAAACACACTTTTAATACTGTTTCTGAAGGTTCTCCTTTTTCCTCTTTAAATTCACTATTTAACACAAAGCAAATATGGACATTTTGGAAATACCAGTAAGTAGATTAAAGATCCTTTGTGTTTTAAGAACAAACAAACATAAAACAACTACCTAATAGAAAATTGGATCCTTTCTCTATAATAACTAATTTGTTTGACTGAGATGGCTTCATTTCTATGACTGTATTGTGTTGCCTTTTTTAACAAAACACTGAATAATGTGTGAAACTATTTCAACCCTAAGACGTTGAAGAGAGGCCCAATGCCCCTAACCTTATAGTGCTTTCTGTGATAGATATTTACAATTTTTTTATTTGTTGCAAGGCCAATTTATTCATTATTGGAAATGCTAAGCAAGTGGAATTTACTGTTTTGTTAATAAAAATGTTTCTTAATACAAATGTTGGCTTGCTTCTTTGGTTGTTGTCCTTTGATCTGAAATATGTGTTTATCTTAAAGCAGTGACAACCAAAAAATTGACAGTGGTATAAAGTTACAGACATTCATGTTAGGATCCTAAGTTATCTCAGAGTTCTTCATACACTAAAATGAAAACCGTCACTTCTTGTATTCAGCACTTTTGCTTGAGGTTTTTCTTTTGTTTTTGCATAAAATTATTTCTTTTGGATTTTTTTTTAATCAGGAACTTACAACTTGATGTTGCTTTTCTGCTAGCTTCTGGAATGAGGAAAAAAAGAATTTCCTTTCTAACACTTTTTTTTTCTCATGTGAAGAAGATGGCAGAAGGTAAGGAAATGAGATGAAAAAGAAAAAATGAAAATATTTTCTTTTGTCTAGAGGATGGTTTGAAATTAGTGGAAAAATTAGCATACTTCAGATCCTTAAAAAAAATCCTAGATAATAATTACAAAATTTCAACCATAGCTAATCCATTACACGAGTATTTTCCTATTTAACAAGGCATTTAAATTCATGGCGAACTTCACATGAGCATCTAATCCTATTGATTTAAGCCAGTGCCTAAAGTTGCCTACATGCTTTGGAGAATGAGAACGGAATTAAGCTTTGGGATCTAAACTCCAAAAAGAATTTAAGTGTTCATCTTCTTCTGTCACATCAGTAGCTTCTTTGACTTCAACAGGATTTTTTCATCTGCTTAATTAGGTACAGAATTAAGTATTTTAGATAATTTAGGTGCAGTAGTGTACAGAGAAACTGGCCTCTATCTTCTGTTGGTATAAAACTGTTTAACTTAGAGTCTAAACTGCTTTATACTGACTTATTACTACTTTTTTGAAGGAGGAGGAAGAAGGGAGAATTAATACAGTACGTTCCATTTAGGAACATGCTCTATGCATACGCTAAGGATCCATAAGGATAGTGATTTTTGTTCTATCAGCAGAAAATACATTTAACTGTCTAGGTTTTGATCCTACACTGTATTTTTTCATTATTCTTCGGTCTACATTCTGTTGTCCTACAGAAAAAAAAACCTAATGGCATTAGCTATCATTAGTTTATTGTTTCAAGTGGTGGCATCCGCAATCAATCATCACTGTGGCCAAGTAGCTAAAAACAGTCCACATGGTGAGAATAAAAGAAAAAAAAAGGCAAAAAATACAACAATAATAAAAACAAAAAAAAAACAAAACAACAAAAAAAAAAATTTAGAACAAGGAAAACAGGCACTTTCATATGCTGCAAATGACAGCTACATGTATTAACTCTGCCAAAATGACCTCTATGGCTTAACAAAACAGTTTTAAATTGGGTATCTAAGTACCATTTTTATACTGATTACAGAAATTTGCTTCTAAAGTCAGTGCAGTCCTGTCTGCGGGTGCTTAGAAACCTTATGCTGGTGTTTGAGGGACTTATCAGTACCATTTTATGTCGAAGTCAAGGCTCTAGATTTATTTTAAAGTCCCCTTCCTCTCTCTTTGAGTCGGGGCTTTTCGAGGCTTTTCAGAGTTTAAATGTTTCTGGCCCTTCTGGGGGAGGGAGAGAAACGCACCATTAAATCCGTTAACAAGTTGTGTGTGCTTGGGAATGACAAAATTGCACGCTGCCCTCTTGCTCGTCTGGTGGTCTCTGCCTAGCCCTGAAGAGAGGCCAAAGGTGTCCCAAAGGACTAACCCCTGAGGTTAAATATATATATATATATATATGTAGTCATCACCTGCTCAGGTGAGAGGCACAGGGCCAGAGTTAACCCAATCCTTTCAGTCCTCCTTCCTCTCAATCCTTCTTCCTCCTCGAGGCTTTTGGGCGACTTCTGCCTTCAGCTACGCTCTCCAGAGCAGAGTCTATGTCCCTTTACCTGCCACGCTGCCTCGTATCCGTATCTCCTTATCCTCTCAGAATGGGGAGATTTCCATGAAAAAAAAAAAAAAGAAAAAGTGCTCTTCCAGACAAGGCAGATGGGTTGTGGTAGTTTTAGGGTTTTTTCCTCCTTTTTTTTAAGCAAAGCACAATACTGACATAAGGAGTAGATGTATTTCAAAGAGCACAGAATTTTTGGTCAGTAAATTGCCTTTAAGTATACTAATTTCATGCAAGCATACACTTAAGAGGTTTAGAAATCCAAGCCGGTAATCCTCGGGAACCTCCGTCCTGGAAACGATGAAGATATTACCTCGTTTGTCAGAGAGCTCAGGGCTGACAAAACAGCTGGCAAAGCGCAAGAGCTGCAGCCCAGCAGAAGCAAATATCACAGGGGGAAAAAAAAGGGAATTTGGGCAGCCAGAAATAAGGACTATTGCCTTAGCTCGGCTCTTACAAGCAAGTTAATGAGCATGCATTAAGAGCGTGTCAAATCTTACTGAACAAGAAATAGCAGAATATATTAGCAGTAGTTTGGGGCATAAAGACTGAGAAAAGGCAAGCGGTGCCCGCTGCTCCTCATCCTGGGGGGCAGCCGCAGCCAAAGCGCCCCTGGTCAGCGGGGTTATACAGGGTTTTTCCTTCTCTCTTCAATACCAACAGATGTGATCAGCCCACATGGTTAATTTTTAGATAAGGAGCCCATCATTTTTTTTCCTTGGAAATGAAAACGCACCCGCGCGGGGAAAGCGAAGCAGATGGCAAACAAGCGGCTCCGCCGCGCGCCTGACCCCGGAGCTGGCAGCAGCCTGTGACCAAATGGCTGCCAGAAAGTGCCCCAAAATGGCTGCTGTCACCTCGAACCAGCACCAGTCGTGGTCTCTCAACACCAGGGTCTCATCCTGCTGCCCACCGCTCCTCAGTGCCTCGTCCTGGCACCTCGTCTCCCTCGTGGTACTTTATACAGGGGTCTGCTGTACCCTCGGTGCAGGTTAACCGCCTGCCATAGCCCTGTGGGACCCCGCAAAGCCACCTTAGCAGTGAGGCTCCAGCCTGCACTGGGAACCGGGGCTTTCTCAAGGGCCAAATGGGTGGCTTGCAGTAGGAATTTTTGGTAGGAATTTGGTAGCCATTTTTCATGGCTGTCACATTCATCAAAGAAAAAAATACTTAAAAAAAAGGTGGCATTAATCCATACATTGCTGCACCCTCAGGCAGAAAACAAATCCCCTCTTGAGGATAGCATGGGAGCAGGGAAAGTTTAATCATAGCAGATTTGCTTCTGCTCATTCAGCTCAGCGTTCGCAAGCCCTGCAGATCTTTTAGGCCACGCAGCACTCAACCCAAGACACCTGAAGTCCAGTTTTCAGATGACAACACCATTTGTTGTTGCTGTCCTCCCCTGCTCCCATTTTCTGCTGGCTTTGCCCTGTTCACTTAGGAGTTAGTTGACGGCTCCTGTGTGTGTTCCCTGCCAGGAGGTCCAGCTGAAGCGAATCACCTCGTTCCAGACCAGGGAGCAGCTCAGGCAACTTGGGCCAGCAAGTGTTAATCACAGAATCCCAAAATGGTTGAGTTTGGAAGGTCCCTCTAGAGATCATCTAGCCCAGCCCCCTGCTCCAGCAGGGACACCCAGAGCACGGGGCACAGGGTGGCATCCAGGTGGGTCTGGAAGATCTCCAGAGAAGGAGACTGCACAGCCTCTCTGGGCAGCCTGTGCCAGGGCTCTCTCCCCCTCACAGGAAAGAAGTTCTTCCTCAGATGGAGGTGGAACTGCCTGCGTTTCTACTTATACCCATTACCCCTCGCACTCCTAATTTTCTGGGGTGCCAGATTTCAGAGATCTGGACCAGAAAATGGACTGCAGTTGAGCTCTAGCGACAAGGGCTATTACACCATGGGGAGGGGACAAGCTTCAGGGAAAAGAAATGTAAAACCTCCGGCAGAAAAAAAAAAAAAAATCAAGCCCCAGCATTCCCATGAAATCCTGCTCTCCCTCCTGTCTGCTACTCACCTTTTGTGGACTCACAGGTGAATTTGGTTCTCTGCAGATTATATGTGGAGAAGTAGCAGGTTTGCTGCCTGTCTGCCAGTCCCACTAGCAAGGGCCAAGCCTTTTACCAGGCCTTCAATACCCCCTTGGTGACTCCTGTAGCCTCATTAGACAAAGTTTTTAATTGGAGAGAAATGTCTTAATTTGGAGAGAAATGGCAGCTGTCAGGTAACTAGTTCAGTTAAATTGTGGTTGCTGGTGGAGGGTATTTGGGGCAAAGGAGTTTCTGCCTAGCCTTGTTGGCTTTTGGGAGATATCTGAGTGCAGGCTTTTGTTTTAGGGAAGTCTTTAAAATGCTCCTTACCCATTTCAGTTTCTGAACTATTTTAATAACTTTGCCTAAGTAAGGACTGTAGGATTTGATCTCTAGGTTAAGGGGCAAGTACTCCCCAGGAAAAATAGAGCTATAGAGCAAAACTGGTGTGGAGGATCTGGCTTCCAAGCTGCACTTCAGGATTGTCTTCAAACTGGAGGTAGTCTGGTCCCATGGGCTAAGTAGTAATGAGTGGTTAGGGTGCCCTGGGTGCACTCATGGCGCTCAGTGCCTTGCTATACACGAGTGTGCTCTTAATACTTCACTATAATGAGTAATATAACGAGTAGGATATTTTGTAATGGGAGGTACACAAATTCAAACACAAATAGCTGTTATGTGCTAAGCCCTTCTCTGTATTTTTAGAGGTTTTAGTGTCTGTACATTTCAGGCCTTCATCTTCCTTTTTACCCCTCACAACCCCTCATTCCTTTTTTTAACTCAAAGTATATGGAATCATAGTCAAAGCCTTGTTTTGTTTGAATAGTTTGAGGTGAATATAGCAGTATTTTTAGATAGACACTGTAGGAGGAAGCCATATTATCAACACTTAGATCACAGCAGTGCAATTACTGACGTGTAGAGAGATGCTTTTAGCAAAGCTGGAGCTTGCTGGAGCTTGAGATGAACTAGATGTTAGTCTGGAAGAAACAGCTTGGGTAGCACTGAGTTTGGCCAGACCTTTGGCCAACACTGTACAGCCCTGGCCTTGGCGAACTCCAAATCCCCATTTTGTAACAGAGGTCCAGCTTTTAAACAAAGTTTTGACATCTTTCTCTAACCCAATTTGCACCAAAATCAATTCTGTCTTGTAAGGGAATGAATCTTAATTAGTTTCCTAATTTAGTCAATATTAAAAATATCATGAGAAACCACAGGAGATTGAGCTACATTTTGAGATCTTTGCTTATATCTTCTACAGACAGGAAAATTGCCATTTCCATTAAGATTGAAACTTCCCTCTAGCATACTGCATATTATTACGACCATTTCATGCAAGTATTCTGAAGTCATCATTAATTCTTTTAGATTTGCAAGTGTTAGGCATCAAAGACAGATGATACAGACTGATGATAAAAGATTCCTAAATCTTAATTCTTGTAAATGACCTTATTTCTGCTTAAGTGGCTGCTTATAAGCTTTGCCTAAGTTCTAAAAATCAGCTTGAAGGGTCTTTCTATGTTCCTTATGTCAACTTATAAGAAAAGTTAACTACTAAAGAAAGAGAAATGTTACTAGTATAGAGAGAAGTTTACTAAAGAGATCAAATTAAGAAAAGTGCAGCATAAGAATTTGGCGTAAGTATCTACTCTGTTTGATGATGCATTAACTCCATTAACTTCATCATAAGCAGGGATTTCATCCCTTCTATGAATCCCTCAGATACATCAGCATATCAGAATATGTTATAGAAAGCAGATTGAGAGGAAGGATATAGCCCAGTACAAACATCCTAGATGCAAAATATGGAAAAGCCAATTCAAAGAATCTAAAAACAATCTGATCACCTGAAATGGCCAGTAGGCTACTGGAGATCTATAACTTATTTTGGGGAAGTTCTTAATGGAAAGTTCATAACTTATTTGAGATGTGTAATTCTGGATAGCTTACAGCAATATAGAATGCAGTGTAGCAAAAGAAGGACTATACAAAAGACAATGGAATTTTCAAAATTGCTTTCAGAAATTGTGCAGGCACTATGAAATGGAAGTGGAATAAAATTCTGACTGTGGGACTTCATTATGATATTATGGAAACAAAGTGATGAACAAAGTGACCAGCCATAATATTTGCTGCCATTTGGGAAAATAACGAGGAAGGAAAATGGGGTAAGGTTCAAAATGCATCCGCATATCCCAGATAGACAGTAAGGTTTTAGTAACTTGGTAGCCCCTCAATTCTGTAAACATTTGGGGGATGTTTGCAAAACTCCTGGGTTTATGAGTCCAACTGTTTCTTACCGAGCTAAGCCAGCCTAGCTTTTGTACCATAATAAATACCTCAGCATAAGTTTGGGCTGCACACTTTTCAGAAGTAAGAAGCTTTTTCATTATACACTTTTCTAGTACGTGCAGTGGGAATGAAAAGAAGATGGTGGTCTTGATTTAAAAAATTCCAATTGCTAATGTAAATTAATATCCGTGACTGAGCCACTACTGTACATCAGGCACAGCCTAGAGGTTCGTGATACAGTGTCAGAGTGAGCCAAGATATGCTGCTTCAAGTACGTCTATGGTTATAAATCTGATACAACTTCATAGAAATTAGTTGGATTATAGCCTTCTTCAGAGATATTTTATGTTGGCATAACTCTGTTGACTTCATTGCAGTTTTTCATGATTAGACCAATGTGAAATTGAGCCCAGCAGTATATATCCATGTCACTGGGATTTACAGCTCAGACCTTCACTCTGCCTGGGACAATGGAAAGAGATAGACTTTCTCACATTTTTATTCCAGATGGAATGTTAAAATTCCTTCTTTGCAGCTCTTACAACACAACGAGCGATAGATATAATCAAAAAGATCTTTCATCTCTCTCTTTAAAAAAAAAAAAAAAAAAACTTATTAGAGAAATCAGCAGTTCTGCAGAGACAATTCTTCATGATATATACTTTACGTTGTTACTACAGCAACAGACAGCAATGACAGTGCCAAGTTACAGATAA
This sequence comes from Crypturellus tataupa, assembly GCA_034781795.1. Taxonomy (NCBI): domain Eukaryota; kingdom Metazoa; phylum Chordata; class Aves; order Tinamiformes; family Tinamidae; genus Crypturellus; species Crypturellus tataupa. The sequence goes on from JAWLRI010001095.1 coordinate 1,146,457, forward strand.
ACTGAGTCCTTTTGCAAGACCAGCTCAGAACTAAAATGGTCAGGATGAATCTGCTGTATTTAAAGTTGGTAGAATGAGACTCTAAACAGGGCAAATGTGATTTGGAAAAATATCTTATTTTAGGAAAAAAAAAGCACCTTGTGCTACAGAACCTGACATGTTAGTAAGAAAGGAGGGAATACGTACCAGGTCTTTGGCAGTTCTAGACTTGTTTTGTACGATTCCACCAAGGGTTGGAATATCTCTTGATTAGGGACTGAGGCAGATCTCTATGCCAGGGGTAGCACAATAATGGCAGAGAAAGGGCTGTGCGTGAGGGAAGGACAGGACTTTCCGAAGACTGTTAATGTAAAAAAAAAAAAAAAAAAATGTTAAGGTGCCTCATCTTGGGTTGTCTGCTGTGCTTTTATACCCTCTGCTTCCTCTGGGGATGCAGGTGAGACCCACAAGGTGCATAGGGGGAAAGGGCAATCTCCTTTTACCTTTCTCTTTTTAACTTGCCCTTCACTCTTCCTCCTCCCTCCATGGAAGAGGCTGGATCTCTACTCTTGCCAAGGCAACCTTAAAATAAATACTGGATTTGAGTTATTTCAAGCCCTGAACCCATATAGGCACCTTAATACAGGCCAGCTTTCAAGAGCACACAGTGATATGAGCTATTATGAGCTGATCTTTTTAGAAAAGCTGACCATAAGTTCTATTTTATTTACCAGCGAGCCAGCCCACACTAGAAAGTTTGTGATGCAGAAATACTTTCATAAATTATGGCAACATATTTCCTAGCAAAGATGCTGCTTATGCTGGGCAAAATGTGCTTTTGGCAATAGAGGCTAAAAAGAAAGCGCAGATAAAATAACAAGGACAAATCATTATGTTTGTGTAGCCGTATCTAATTTAGCTCTATTTGCTAATATAGCAACATTCTGCTGCACAAGGTGAGAAAGGAACATTTTCCTGGACCAGTACTGCTCTATTGAGGGCAGTTTCATATTGGTTTTTCCTAAGGAAAACCAGGACAAAGAAGCAGAACAGCTATGAAGAATAAATTACCCATCTTACCGCAGTGTGTTTTTAGGGTTGGATGGAGTTACAGGAGCTCATTAAAGCTACTGTGTCTTAGCTGAGCCGCTGCATCCACACGTATGCATGTTTTGGGGTTGCCTGAAGAGTGCTAAGTCAAGCAATAAGGAGTGAGGTGAAGGCTTATGTGTTTTGCCCCGACTTGAGGAAAAAAAGCATGCTGATGGAGAGTGATGTCAGCCGAGGAGACAGGTGGTAGCTTGTCAAGCCATAGTGACTCATCGGTGTTGAATCTTCAGCCTGTACCTCTAGCTACGGCTAACTAGACTTCTAGGCAGATAAAGAAATAACAGCAGAGATTGTATGAGGAAAAATAGCTAGCTCTTCAAACATGCTTAGCTACTCAAAAATGCTCCTGGAGGGGGGAGAAAAGAAAAAAACACAGCTCAATTAGGAGAAAGTCCTAAATAATTCACTGACTTTTTAAAGTTTTACACTCTCTTTTTCCCATTGATTTCTGACTCTCTTGCATATTCATCATTATATGGCATATTATTGAATTACTGATTCTTGCCAAAATGAAACAAACTAGTCAATTCTTAATGTTCTTAAAAACAACAGAAAGAGAGGAAAGAAATGTTCTCTTCATTATCTCAGTCATATGGTTCAACCATGCTTGCTTGGTATTTTCAAGTTGTTGCATTCAGATGTTGAGTATCTCCAACTTCCATTCAATTTTATGACTATTGGAAATAATAGAAAGTCTACACAGTACTTAAAAGTGTAGAAATAGACACACCGCATCTTGGGAAGTAGAATAGGATTAATCTCATGTAACTCTAGCTCATATTTAAATATGAGGCTAATTTAGATTTTTTTAATAGTCATCTGATAGAGGTAAACCCTTTCAGGGAATAACACAAACCATTTTAGATGTCTGCTTTGAGAAAATCTAAATTCTGTTTTCACTGCCTCTTGACAGAGTCCAGACACCTCACCTCACATTACAGGGTTTTGTTTCTTCGGCACAAAACTATTTAACTGCAGCACGACTGCATATAGGCATCACTTCTCTCTGGAAGGTCTTCCAAGATTAACAGATATTTCAAACTGAAGCATGAAAAGGATTTTGCTCCTATTTTTTTCTAGGGTGCAGAAGCAATTTAACCTTTTCCTGTAGATGTATTCAAAGAGGGATTACCCTGCACATAAAAAGCTATGAATATCCTCCGCTTCCTTGTCACCCTTTGTGGTCAGAATTTGTTTAATTGGGTTCACCTAATGGGCTGGAGAACAGTTAAATTATTTGGGACCTCACAGGGAGCTCAGGGCATAGCTGATCATCATATACAAGCTTCCTGAGCCTTAATCTTAACTTGCATAAATCTTCCCCTTTCTGTGTTGTGTGAATACGTAGCAAAGTCCTGATACGTACAGGGGACAGGCCATTCCACTTGTCTTCTGGAGAGCAGAAAGACAATAAAAAAAGCAAGTCTATTTCTCATATACTGAAAAAGTGAACATGTACAGCCTGGAATCCCAAGGCTGATTTAAACTGGGAAACAAGGCCTTGATAAAAATAAACAATATTTCATTCGTGGAGCAGGATCACGGGAACACTCAGAACTGCCACTTCTCTGATTACGGGCAGCATCCGATTAAGCATTCTGGCCTTGAATATTTAGGATGTTAGAGATGGAGCAAGGGGAAAACAGAGACAATACTGCTTAGGACAGCATGCTGGAGCTTTTTCTATCTTCTTTTCTTATCTTCTCCTTTTACCCCAAACTTCTTTCTGTTTGAATTTTAAGTATTTAAGAGTACAAGCTTCTCTGCATAGCAGAAACCTACAGACTGAGAACAACGTAGATGATACACTTCAGCCATTTTATACCTCACTCCTTTCGCTGCAGTACTGACTTAAGCGTACCTCCAATAAACCTTTTCAGTGGTTTGGTTGTTTTCAATTAGTTTTAAGCATTCCTGCGTTATAAAGCAGCCTTATGTTTTTATGTACTATGAATACCCCATTCACTTCTTTGTAGTATCTATGGCAATTTAGCTATTAAAGAAGGAAAATGGAACACATCTAGTGAACCTTACAGTTGCAGAGTAAATAAAATTTTACTGTGAGCTTCTCCCTCAAACTTTATGGGCTGTTTCCATGTAATTAGTATATAAGATTATTTCTAGGGTCTTGGACTGAAGAAAAAAAAGGCAGTGTTGGCATTTGTCAGTAGACTTTATCGGGGGAAAAAATGGCATCATTTCGCCATCACCCCTTCCAACATGGAACTTTCAACATGCAGGTGAATTTATATATGTATATAGAGATGAATGTATACAGACCTGCAGGTAGCATATGATAGTAGTATTCTTTAAACTTCTGTCTTTTAAAAAAAAGAAAACGGGCAAATTTGCACGGTGCTTCCTGCAGGAGGTGGGGAGAAAGGTCCTAGATGTTTCCTCTTAAGTAAAGACTACCAAGGTGAAGAGTCAAACTTTGATTTCACGGCAGTGTAAGTAAGTAGGGCAAGGAGGGGGCAGTGCAGCTGGCTGTGGACATAGGTCCAACGTGCTGCGGCTGCCCTTTGCCTTGTGTGTTGCCATAGGCCTGCCCCCACCATCACTGAAATACTGTGTTCCTGTCAGCAGAGACACAACAGCTCTGCAGAGTTTCCCCTCCGCCCATCTTTGGGCTGCCCGTGTCCTTCTTTCCAGCATTGTGGTTTTCCTTGATGTCTTTTGCAGGCCGGCAAGGTCCGGCCAGGAGCAGCCTGGCAGCTCCACGGTGGTAGCTGGGGCAGAAGAGGAGGAGCAGATGAAGAGCCACAGATTGCCTTCTTTCAAAAACACCCTCCAGTTTCATTCATGCAGCCCTTTTCAAGACAGCTCACTCTTATCCTTTCCAACATCCCTAGCCTTAGGGATATTTCAAGTTCCTTTGTCACATCTGGGTTCTCCAAAACCTTATTCTTCTCTTTGGGTGTCCTGGCTGTCTGGTCCTGGTGTCCTCTCTCAGCCTGCTCTACTCCTGGTGCTGCAGCCAGCACCACTGTTACACTGTGTTTTCTGAAATTTTGGACATAAGGGAGGCATAGAGAAAACCAAATTTCAGCACTTTCTAAACACGTATACTCAAGAGTCCTAGAGATGCATCTTACCACGCCGTGCCAAAAACTACATCTGATTCAGCCTTTGAAATAGCACAAGGACACATGAGCTCACTGAATTTTGAGACTGATTTTGGCTCCATTTTTCTGCAGCTCCTCATGTCCTAACTGATGGATTGATTGATTCATCATTAACAATGTGAACTTTCAAAGGCAACCAGTGGGAGTCTTGCCATTTTTACTAGCAAGAACAGGCTGCTGCATATGTTTCCCACATGGGAATACAGCTCAGTGGCACAGAAAAACACCCCAAAATGAGATCACAGCTCACAGGTCAGTTTAGCACAGAGAGCTTGCATAGCGAGAACCTCTCTGAGTACAATCAGCGATGCTGACGCTTTTTTAATGTTTATTTTTACATTCTGATTTCAGTTTGATCTGATATTTTCCCATTGGTACCGTGTATGAGGAAACACCATCTAGGAGCCATCTAGTGCTGTCGCTTAGCTGTAAGGCCACGGAGCATCCATGGAGAGACCTGTGGTGTGTGGCAACAAGTACCGGGCGAGCTGCAGCACGCTCGTTATCCGAGTCTCTCACCTGTCCATGTAAGGACCTGCCTTATGGGGCAGCCTCACCAGTTTCAACAGGATATGTCTGTTTTAATGCTGAACTCCCAGGCCAGCTTGAACGGCGTAACGAACATTCGCAAAGGCGCTTGGAAAGGTGCTTGGTCTCGTACGATATACTTCAGCGAGCATCATCATTTCTTGGTTGTAATATCATGGGGAGATATAATTAGATTTGTATTTATGTGCTTTTGGCAAAGTGTAGGGTTATTCTCTGTTTATGCTATTGCCGCTATGGGATTACAAACAAAAGTGATGAACACATTATTATACCTTTATGAGGGCAAGTTATTCGACGCATGAATGCTAGTGACACTTCCAGCACTGCGCTCATCATGCTTATTCTGATCGGAATGCCTTAAATAATACATGAACTCATGCATATACATAGTGCAACTCAGCTCTTTCATTAGGAACACTGCTAAATCGTCACAGCTCGTCCTCCCAAGCGCTCGTATGTTTGCAGGGTGAGAGTCCTTTTGTTTGGCTCAGGCAGGTTGCACAGTCTTGCTGAGGTATCATTTTAGATGTGTTTAGCTGTGTAACCTACTTTAACAAGGGCGACGTATGGCCTTTGCTTGTGCTATTCCTCCCGGGGGAAAAAAAAGAGAGGGGGGAAAAAAAAAACAACGAAGCTTATGCAAAAAATATTAGCGCATGAAAAAGCCAAATGAAAGGGAGAGTGGATTGGATTTGGTAATTAAGATTTTGTGCTGGGACTCTGAAGCTTTGGGTTCAATTCCCTGGAGTTTCTATAGGACCTTGGGCAATAGCATCTCTGTAAAATGAGGTAATGGTTCTTTCTCTTCTTCACCCTTTGTCTGTTTGGCTCGGAGCTCTCAGAAACAGCTTCTCTCATATGAGGGTGTTTATACAGTGCCTGCCATACCAAGGCATACAAATTTAATAATAGAAAGGAAAATGTCTGTGAAATTATGTCTTCTGTGCTCCAGTTCAGGATAATAAATATAAATAAATATGTGCAAGAACATGTATTTCCAGAAGAAGCTCCTGCTCCCAGTGATGTGGGGCAGAGAAGCAAGACTCGGTGTTGAGGTCAGGGGATCTGTGTACTAAACAGAACTGGCACAAAGAAATGGGTCCATCTTTCGCATCTTGTGTGACCTCTGCTTAATTTGGAAGTATTTCAATAGAGCAGAAAGAAATTCTAGCAAGAGGACTGATGTACAGAAATGGGGCAGGACTCAGGAGTGGTAAGAGAGCAGGGAGAACACAGATAGTGGGGAAAAAAAGTTATACTTGACCACGCATCCAATGGTTGTAAAGGACCGTGGGGTTGCTGTTTCTTCAGGAGGAGACTACCTCCCCTCAGCCTTGCAATGAACCTGAGCACATGGCTTTGACTTGGGGTGGCTGTGAGGATTTCTCCTCCCTCCATGAGAACAGTGCTCGGTATTTCTGGTGAAATTAAATGAAAGTATCTGAAGCAAATGAACTCTCTTCCCCCTCCACCAACCAAATCAAACTGTGATAATGAAACAGCATTTTAAAGCATGAGTCCACAGCGCAGCAACTGTCAGACCGAGGCACTGGGGGCTGCTAAGGATCCCTGCTGTTCATTACCTGATATGAACGCCCACCTTCTTCAGCACAGGATGATCCATGTCCATCACTTCCAGGGATGCTGCCATGATCCCAGGAGTCCACCCTGGGATCCACAGTCCGTAACGGGCCTGTTTGGCTCCCACGAGTCCCCAGGGAGGACAGCAGAGGGCACGAGCGGACGTTTCGCTCCTGAAGGTGTCCCTGGTTGGGTAACTGTGACTGCCACGTGGTGACACCCGCGTCCCCATGCAGTCCTGACCCCGCTCCATGCGGCCTGAGTGACCTGCCTGCTGTGCAGCCGTCGCTCGGCACCCTGCGCCTTGCACGGGTGGATCATGTTCACCTTGGGCCTTTTCCCGATGTTTCCCTTCCAAAGGCATACTTTTCCCCAGGACTTTGCTGTTGCAAGGTTACAATGGAGTGAGCAAAAATGGGGAGTAATTCTTTAACTGCGTAACCTCCAACCTGTTTGTCGGTACTGGCCACCCACTAGAAGCTGAACAAAACCTGAAGAAAAGGGGAAAACCAAAGCTTTGCTTAGCAGCTTCCTTGCAATTCCCTAGCACTCTTAGGGGAGTCACTAGCCTGGAGACTTTGGTTAGAAATCTTTCTGTATGACCTCCTGCTTCAGGATCCTGACACACAGATTTATCCCAGAAATTAAATGCATTCCTATAATCCCCTATACCAAGAGCGATGCGAAACAGCAAATTCCTCAGGGCTCTGTTTAAAGCCTGAAATGACCCAATGTCTGGCTGCTCCCAGAGGCCAGAGGGTTCAGGAGGGCTGTGGTCCTGGAAATGCTCCCTTAAGTGTTTAGATTTTTTTTCCATGCTTTTCAGCTTGGTGGAATTAATAAGATTATTTACCAGCACATTCCAGCACAAGAGATTTTGAAGTATCAGACTTGCGGCTAATGCACGTGCCGAAGAACGTCTGATAAAGCTATCTCTGGAAATGGTGAGAGCTGCAGAGGAAGCAGGAGAACTTTGCACTGCATTGTTATGTTTAGAAAGAAGAGTCTGCTCTTGCTGTGAGAATTTCAGATCCTTTTTCACTTTGGACAATCTGTCAGAGAGGAAAAGACAGAAAGGATCAAAGCTAAAGAAAGCAAGGCAGTTGTTTGTAAGGAGCGACTGCTGCCATTCTTGTCCTCGTGTGCTGGAGGTCCTGTAACGCCGCTGTTGAAGCTGGTGGCCAGCCTTGCACGCCGTCAGGGGCAAAAGGCCTGCAGGAATTGCCTGCCTCAAATCTTTTTATCTTTATAATAATTGTGAAACGTTTGTGCCAGATGATCACTGTCGGCTGCTTTCTACCTATCCTCCCACCTTCGACTCCCACCCTCCACTTATGTATAGGTAACAGTCAGGAAGCTCGTTATAGCGGACGCAAGGTACGGGGAGGCTCTGCCACGCAGTCTGTAGTTGCCACATGTCATCCTCTCCAGGCTTTTTATCTTGCAAACATTTCTTTTTAATATCTCAAAGAGAAATACTCAAGTAATTATGGTAGCAATTTCCTCCCTTAGCTTTACTATTTCTTCTTTCCTGCGTAGATTATTTCATTTCAGTTGATATCCTGAGCAATTATAGTGCAGCATCATTTGAGACATAATCACCTCTGGCTAACCTCCTCAGGATCCCTTGGATATAAATGTGGTAGTATTTAAGCATCCCAGAGAAAGAATTTCAGTGAGGAAAAACTGATGTAAAAAATAGTATTTCCCAGTAAATTTGGTGAGGAATAAAGCACACTAAAAACGCTCTCTGTTAGGGAGAGGCAAGGAATATCAGAAGAAATTGCATTGATTTTATGGCCGGAAAGAGTAACTCTGATTGTCTAATACAGTCGCCTGCAAAGCACAAGCCGAAGGCCTTGACTGCAGCCAGTGCTGCTGGCTGTAATGGGCCACATCCAAAAATCTGTGAGGTCACTGGGAAAAAAAAAAAAAAAAAGGCAGCTCTTGACTTCAGTGAGGGCTTTGGGTCACGGTCAGTGTGAGCAGACCGTGGAGCAGCAAACCCAGCTGGGGGACAGTCCCCGTGTCGCGCAGAGCAGGACCCATCCACAGGAGGACGGGGAAATCGGCAGCATCCTGGGGCAGCGTCGCGCTCCTGGCAGCGTCTCCTGGGGCTCCAGGGCGGCACTGGCCAGTAGCTCAGGGCAAAGGGCCAGTGAGGAGCCTATTCCCACCCATCCCAGAGCCCTCGTCTGGCCGTGCCTGCTGCCTGGAGCTGCTTGGGGAGCAGCTGCTCTTGCTGCCGAACACCTGCACACAGCGACTGCTGTGGATGATGCAACACAGATGTTGAGCTGGCATGTGCTGTGCTCACAGGATGTTTTTGGGGGAAAAAGAGCTATGTAATTCTTTGGATTAGCTGATTCTTTGGAATTATTAAATCCTTTGGACTAACTAAGTAAAGGTTGATGGGAAAACTGAAAGGTGGATGTGTGTGTTTGTGGGTGTGAGGTGCTGGGGGTTCAGCCATATGAGAAAAAAAAATCAACAAATCACTCACATATTGGATCCATCTGACTAGTGTTGGGGAAAATGCAAACAACCTAAAATAAAGAGAACATTTGGAAGTGCTCCTTTGGGGCTCAGGAGAGTCTTCAAAGCGCAATAAATCAGAAATACTGCAGGTTTGTGACAAACCTGCAGTTTGCATTTTAGCAATAACAAATCTCAGTGTAAATGTATAATCAATGTTTCCCATTCCTGTTTAAAAAAATAAATAAATAAATAAACAAGCAGACTCACACTGTGCAGGAGATGCTACAACACAGTAATTCCCCCTGGTGACATAAAGCCTCCCTTCCCTGCAGCTATGGCTGTTCTGGCAGGCATGCAGCCCAGCACAACGCTTTGGAAAAGCCGGGAAGGCGGGTGGAAGTCTCTGGGATCTGGGATGGTGCATAAAAATATTCCCCTTCAGACCACAGACAGGAAGGATGCAGTGGGCCAGCGTGTAGATAAATCTATTTCTGAGTAAGTCGAAGGAAGAAATATCCTTTGCAGCTATATTTTCCTTTGATAAGCGCCGTCTTGCAGCCGCAGGAGAAAAGAAGGCTCCTTCGGTGCAGGGGTAGTGCCGCTGCTCTGCTGGAGCAGCTCGCGAGCTCTGTGTTGTTGTTCAGAGGCAGGTTCACTTTGGCTTGATTACTTTTGAATGAACACCAGTGTGGAGTTATTAGTGACATCTCTATTATGCTTCTAATAGTTTTGTTAACATGCAGGAAATCAATGTCAGAAAACATTAAGGAGCAAAGCTGGTGTACTTTGCGCTGCGGCCATCCGGAGTTAGTCAACAGTAAGGGCTCTTCCCCAGGGATGCCAGCTCTTCACCTGCCCTCACCACAACCAAGCCTGTGATTCACACAGGCCAGGCGAGCTCTCTGCCTGTTGCTCAGCTATTTGTGGGCAAGATGCCTGTGCCACAACAGCAGTGTCTGCCTTGGGAGCAGCCTTGTGGTATGGAAGTAACCTCCCATTTAGGAATTTTTTTTCACCTCTCTCTATTGCAAGCTCCCTGTATGCCCCTAGTCCAGGTCATTTCACCTCTGCTTCCATGCTATGAAATGTGGATGCTGCCTTCCGCTGCAGCACAGAAGTGCTCTGAGGTACTGGATTATTAAGGGAGTAGGAGCCCCTGTTGAGTTGAGCTTGCTTCTACATTCACCACCACAGTTCCTCCAGGCTCATGCAGATATCCCCACCTACCTCATTACCTGGAAGCTTCAGAAAGCCCTAGTGGCCTTCCTGGGGAGAAATCCTCCCCCTTTATCCTCAGAGAGTCAGTCTGTGACATATCCAGCAGTGTATGGCACTAAATAGACATTTGCACAGAACAGACAAGATTCAGCATCTTTTAGTAGAGTCCTCATGCAGGTGCAGTGAGGACAGAGCTAAACACTCCTATCATTTTTCTGCCTGTTTTCCTCTGCAGAAGGCACTCACAGTACTGGTACCTGCATTTTCTGACGAAGGGCTCTGAAATTCTCTGAGGACATCACTGCAAAACTCAGAAGGAGTCATCCAGAGCCTCTAGCATTAGCGTTAAGACTCGGAAAGAATAAAACACAGGTACAGGTGCAGTGGGTGTTCTAGTTTCCTTCCCCCACTGCTGTCTCATGGAGCAGTCACTTCATCTTTTATGCTGAAGAAAAGGAAATATGACACTGTTGATCAGCACTGCTTCTGCTATTGTAATAAAATGAAATTAGATCCAATGTACTCAACCATTACTCGAGCAAGTCTGACTTACTGACCTTCACTGGGGCTACTGATGTGCAAAACTCTTTGTCTTCCAGCTCTAAAAACTGTCTCATTTCTGAAGAGGAAACAAGGGAGAAGAAAAACAGAGAGGAATAATTCTACACCTGTGAAAACCTATTTTAAATAGCAATGAAAATTTTATCCACAGCAGTTCCATCAGTTAAGTAAGAGTATTGCCAAACTCCTTACATGTCCTGAAAGGATAAAGATAGTCTTGCAGCTTGCACATGCAGTCTTAGTGCCCAGATAATGTATTTCAGACCTGCAAGATATCTCTGTATTTTCAGTCAGAATTAATGTTTGTCTAGCAACTACAAATCATTCATGATTTACCACTGTGCCAGGCGAGATTTGCCCTGCATTCATGAGGAACAAGTGGTCCTGCGGAATAAGGCTGCAGTGGGATGAGCAATGCTGGGACTGCTGCGAAAAGTTGCCTGAGTGGAGGCGCTACTGGCTACACAGCGTCGTCATTTGCCCAGGGAGACATTAATGAGGCTTGTCCAGCGTTTCCTGACAATTCCATTTGCGTCGCGCAAGGCGTTCTGACAGAAGGAGCTCTGGCGAATCTCACAGACGTGGTCTAAGCCGCCTGCTCCCTCTGTCCGTGAACCTTGACATCCCCGTAGCTGTGTTGGCTGAAATAGAAGAGGTGCCTGGATGCAGCTGCTGCAGCTCGTAGCTTGTCGTGTCCGTGTCCGCTCACCATGTCGATGAAGGTGCACGGGAGCGGGCGAGCTGCCAGCACCCCCGGCGCAGCCCAGACGGCCATCGGATGTTGTCACCATCGGCACAGGGCAGTGACAAGCAGGTGGGGAGCAGGGGCGGCTCTGCCTCGGCTCTGCGAGCCAAGGGGGAAGGCAAGGGGAAATCCTCCTCCCCGAGACATGCATACACATCGCTGCTGAGTCAGAACAGCAGTGACAAATTGAATTCTTGCTTTTTTTTCTAATTATTCTTTATGTCCTGCTCTGCTCAGTATGTGTCAGTGTAGATCTTAAAAACATTAAGTCGCACAGCTCCCACGATTTCTTGTTAAACCCCATGGGTAGTATTTATAACCTCGTCCAACCAGCAATGCCTATTTCAAAACTATCTTGGGTGGCTCGGCCACCTAAGGGTATGCGCTGTTGTGCACGGGCTCTGCTTGCCCCCTACAAGACATTTCCAGCCACCTGCCTAAACGTTTTCAAAATCCGCCTGGATGAGACCCTGTGCCACGTGCTAGGTGTCCCTGCTGGAGCGGGGTGGTTGGATTAGACAATCTCTAGAGGTGGCTTCCAACTTCAACCATTCTGTGATTCCGTAATTTCCGTAGGAGACCATGCCCGTGTGTTTTTAACCCAGGCCCCCTATGTGGTGTAGAACCTGTTAGAGTGGGTGCCGCAGGTGTGGCTGGAAGTAAGCAGCTGTATCTACACTGGAGTTCCTGCACGCTCATCTGGTCCAAGCAAAAATGTGGGAGGTTTAAGAGGAGCAGCAACGTGTTCAGCTCTCCCTGCGGTTGAAGAGCGATCTGCTAGGAGGGACAGCTGAGAGCAGTAACATTTCCAGGCATCTGAACCACATCTGTGACAGAACATGTGGACTTTGCTGAGGTGACTTCTTCAGAGACAGTTGATGAGATTACTGCAATAGTTATGTGTCCAGAGACATAAATGTTTCAACGCCTGGGTAGTAACTCCTGAGCTACCATAGTTTACAATGCAGTGTTTCAAGGAAATCAAAATCATAGATGGTTTCTGATGTATCACCTGGCTAGCAGTGCTAATAGGCATCTGGTGAAGTTAATCACAGCTAAATACCACCAGGTGGGTGGCTTTTATAGGGGCTACTAACAGTGAAGCCACAAATGTGGCTGTCAGAGCAGGCTTGGGGGGCTGTTTACACCTCAGTTACTGTGGGAAAGTGTGAGCATCTCCCTAGATGTGGAATGGAAATGTTATTTAAGCTCCTAACAGGTTCCTTATAGAATTATGCCAAAAGTTATGTGACAGGTTTATAAAATCAGATTAAAAGAATCCATATTGTGCTTTGTTCCTGTTTAACTATGTTGGTAAGTGCTCTGGGAAAACAGTTCAGTGTTGAATATCTTTCTGTAGTAATTACAAATGAATATGAAAGAGCGAAAATGAGCTATGAAATAGAAAAGTACTTTTTTCCCCCTGCTTTTGCAGATGGGGAAATGAAGCCCTAAAGGGCGAATCTAATAAAGTATTACAATACTGCAGCACCTACCTTGCAGTCAGCTGGTTCCCATATGGAACTGAGAATGCTGTTAAACACCAGGTCTCCATTTAGAGGAGTGTATGTATAAAGGACAGGGTGATCATCTGAAGACAGGAGCCCAGATAACCATCTCTCTGAGAAATAAGCTGCTTAAAAGCAGTGCTCTTGGGCATGGCTGGCTTCAGCTAGCCAGCTAAAAACCTTGTGAGTAAGAGTAGGTATGAGGTAGATGCCTCACTCAGGGTTTCCAAGAGGAGATTCAGCTCTGGATCGTCAGCCGTGCTCTCCAATACATGACTGTCCCAATCAACCTTGGCAGGGGTCTGCAGAGCGTTGAGGGGAGCACTGCAGAAAGTTACCCTGTTTGGAGAACAGGTATGAACCGGGACCTCTTTTGGTGTAGCGGGATGAATAAGTTCATGCATTTCCTTGCATGCAACCTTTATCGCATTGAAATATTTTCTGCCCAGGGATACAACTGCCCCAGGGGTAACAGAGCTGTGGGAATCCTCATCTTAGCACATCTGAGCAGTGGTGGTCCAGGCACTCCTATGAGCTGGCAGTCATGTCTGAGACACCTGGGACAGAGGCAGTAACTGAGCCTGACTCCCATATTTCTAGCTGGGTCCTTTAATGATTGCCTAAAAATAGGCCACCCCAATCATGCTTTAGAAATGGGAGGAAATTAAAACTTCTCTACCAAAAATCGGATCCTTTTGTTAGGTTTGTTCAGAAAAATCTAATGAGAAACCCAGAGGAGGAGGGTTTTAATAGGGGGTCTAGTCCATTCTTTCAAGAATGAAATCTTAGTTATGCCCAGGACAGTTTTAATGCCAATCCAAGCTTGAGCAAGGAGCTAGAAAGGCAGCAAACATCTTTGGGATTGCAGCCCTATGTCCCCCTGTGTAGCTGCCTATATCCCATTTTGAACTCGACCTGCTGTAACTTACTCAAGTGTGCGAACAGAGTCTGTGACAGAGCAAACAACTGAGCCCAGTTGCCTGAATCTTAATTTCTCTCTGGATCTGTCTTTCCCATCAGCTGTTTTAGATGCGGCCTTAGCTTTACTCGCTCCTTGCTCAAACAAAGCTGCTTTTATGTTTAAACTCATGGCCAAACAGTAATTAGAGATCTAGCAACAGAAAAGCAGCCATGATTCCCCATAAGAAGAAAAATGAAAGCGCATTTGAACAAAATATTTCTGCAAAAGAAGTTCGATGCTTTTGTTGTTTTTTTCTCATCTAATGCCACACAGACAAGGATGCCAACTCCTAACAGTCAGGTGTACATGGTAAAGGCTGCCAGTTTTGCTGGCTGATAAAAGCACAATCAACATCTCAAAGACAGACACTTAACTAGAGAAACCTCTGGCATAAATAATAATAATAAAAAAAATCTCCAGAGCATTGCTAAGCAGATGGGCACCTTGAGCTTTGTTTAGCAGGTTCAGCCATGGCTGAGACAGTGCGAAGCCTCGCTGCAGTTAGGATATTTCTGGCTATGTGCTCAGTATCAACATTACAAAGGTCTTAAAGACAAATATAGCTTGAAATGACAATCCTTAGGGCTTTCCAGGAGAGAGACTGATTAAACCAGATGGGGAATATTTAGCCACAGCAGGGCATATTCTCAGCCAATGTAAATCAGCTTCTCTCCACAGATGATTTACAGCAGCTGGAACCTGTACCTTCAAAGGATCAAGTTGCAGCCTCCTGAGCAATTGAGTCTGCATAGATTTTTATCAGGAAAATTAACAAGGCCAAAGTGTGTGTGTGAGGGGCAAGTAACCCTTAATTTAACAGAAATTGGTGAGACTTAAGTAGTAATTTCTCTAGTTACAGGCTTGTTTCTCTTAGCTTCTTAGGCCATTTTGCTGAACCTCACAACAAAATCAACAGAGAAATTACACATCTGAACAGCCTTGGATGGTAGCAAGGCATTAGGAAGCTGTTAAAATGAAAATCTTCCTTTCTAAGTGGAAAGGAGTTTTTAAGGACAAGACAGCAGCTGCTTTGAAATGCCCCTGAATTCTTTCTCCTTGCAATTTGTAGCAAACAAAGTGCTCTTTTCTGAGCATTGACAGCATTTCCTTGGCTTTGGCAGCTTTTGTCTTTTCTAAATGATAATAACTGTGCATGTCTGTTTTAGTTTAGTAGGGATGTGTATCACAGTAAAGCATGCCTGTTTGGCATGCTAGCTGTAGGCATGTTGTTCTGGGAAAGTGTTTTGAGCCTAGGCCTCTATAATTCGTATTTCTAGGGATAGGTAATATAACCCTAGTAGTGCAACTGTATTGAGTTTACATGAGATTGGCAAGTAGTGAAACTTCTTACTTGCCCGGCTGCCCAGCAGTTGTCTCTTCCTGCCCCATCTCCTGCAGAGCTTTAAGTTACAAGAATGGGTATTTGCTTTGTTTAAGTAGAGGGGAGAGAGAGAAAAGATTTTTGGCTTTTTAAATTATTTGCTGCTGTGTGTGAATGGTCAGCATTTTGCTTAACCACTAACACTACTGTCACCCTTTAGCCAGTGTTTGAATGGAAAATCTCCAGTAAATTTGGATTGTATCTCTCTTTTCTGGGGAGAAAGTAGGTCACTGGTCTGCAAATTGGAAACTGCTCCAAGCTCTGTCATGATCTTGGTGTGTCCACCTGGTCCTTTTCTCATCCTTTTCTCATTAAGCATAGCACCATCGTTGCTTCAACAGGCTCAACTGTGAGTTGGTGGCTGCTAGGTATTTATAATCTACAGAAGATTATAAATCCTGAACTGGGGAATTTGCACGCTGGCTATTTGCAAATATGCCTCTCGCTGGCTTGGGAGGGCCTTACAAGGCTCTGCTAGTTGCCTTGTTCCTGGAGAGCAGCTGCTGTGCTCTAGAGATGGTGAGGGACTTCTAGGGATGTTTACCAGACCTTCCGCCTCTAGATTCCTCTTGTCTGTAGAGGCTTTTTTTTCTCTCCGAGGAAACCCTTGTTCTTGGGAAGTCAGATTGTTGGCACTGGAAAGGTGGCCATGGGCCAGGGTATTGAAACTTAGGCCACGCAAATAGCAGATCATCTCGCCAGCTTCTCCGTTCGTATTTCTTCTCCTGGCGGAGGGAGGACGGGGCAAATTTCCTCTTCAGAACTTGGCTGCTCAGGCTGAGTCTTGGGGAGGCTGTGGCAGGGACGCACCACAAACCTCCAGCTGGAGGAGATTCCTGCTCTTCCCATTAGCAATGATACACTGTGCTTAGTCCTAAATATTCAAATATGTGATTCAGCTGTCTAAAACCATGAGAGAGTATGAGGTCTTTTTTTTTTCTGATATTTAGGTCATGCTGGCAAATTTTACTGCCTACTATGAAGCCTAGAACTCTTTTGGAGTCTGAAATTTTCATTGTCCTTCGATTCCAGGACTCGGAGCTTTAATTAAAACCATCAAACAGCCAGAGACTCCCAGTAGAATTGTGAGGTTGCCACTTTGGAGACAGGGGAGAAGGAAGATTGTTCAGAGGCTGTAAGGCTTTTGTAAAAGCTACAAAGACCTTTTGTCTGAACTGAATGATTTTTTTTTTCCTTTTTCTTTTTTTTTTTTCCTGTTTTTTTCCCCCCAGCTAGACGCTCAGTTAGGAAACTTGAGAGAAACAGAAAAGATGAATGACTCGGAAGTGATCTGAAAACCAGCAGAAAATCTGTGGATAAAAATGTCAATTTTTACACATTTACTATGTGTAAGAAAGGAAAAGTATTCAACTGTTGAGTCTGGGGTGACGGACTTCTTAAGGACAGAATGAGAAATGAATTCCTGCAGTTTACAAAGAAGGAAGCACAGAGCTGGACAAGAATGATGTGTTTGTCTAGAAATTCGATTCCCATTTTTAAGAATGCAGGTCATAAAACAACCACAGGACGAAGGTGGATTTTGTCATTTGAAATCTTTATATCAAAAGCGAGTGTCTTCTTAAAAGATATGTTTCAACTCAGCCACAGCTTGAGGCAAGAATTGTAGGCAAAATTCTCTGGCTCGTGTTAGGTAGAAAGACAGACTAAATGATCATAATAATCTTTTGGTCTTAAGAACTATTAATGTGCAGTTGTGAAGTTAGTGCATCAGAATTTCTCATCCCCTTGGATAAACTCATCCAAAGAGTGGACTTAAACTCTTCTCTAGTCGTGTCATAGGTTTTTAGCCTATGAAACACTTTTAGGTTTTAGTGGAAACACTCTCATCAAAATGTCTCTTTTGCATAGGGCACAGACATCGCATAGAGGTCAAGGCTCACAAATGAGAGAGCAAACTTAAGGTTGTTTGGATTACTTTAAATATACATTTCTATGCAAATGGCTGTGATACGGCATTCTATTTTCTTTTGTGGTTTTAGTACAATCTGAACTTCAAGGCTTTATTTTTTTTTTAAATTTTTCCCAGAGAAAACTCCCGTATTGTTTTAAGGCTTTTTCCCTCCAGCAGTAAACAGATGTTTACAAGCTTAACTCTAGCTTAATGAAACTGTTTTCATCTGGGAATTTGTAGGAGAACTTGTCTAGCAGCCCTCCTTTTGCAGTACCAGCACAATTTAGCATAGAGATGGGGGTCTCGCTCCATTTTGCGGCCCATCACGATGGGGCGAGTTCAGGTACGAGTGACGTGGTGCCAGCCCAGCCCCTCGCAGATCCCTTCCCAGGTCTGCAGCTCCGACACATCCAGAGCCGATAAACTGCCCCTGGCAGGGGCACCCCAGGGCCCTTGGCTCAGGGTGAAAGCAGCATTCAGAATCAGATCAGGCTAGCGAACCTGGTTGCCTGCCTCGTTTTGCCATGACCAAGCGAGTGTTGGCAGGCCCCATAGCCTTGGTTAAACCATCACACTGCAGTTAAGCGTCTAGAAGGAGCAGAAGTGCTCATCTTGAGGGACAGATAAAGCTGCTGGCTTTGCCAGCCATGAAGTTAAATCATAAAACCAATGAGGAAAGAGTTTATTTTTTTCTTTCTTTCCCAGGGTAGCTGAGTGTCTCTTGCATCAGTATGCTGTGCGAGATGTACTTTCTCTTACAAGAATATACTTGTTTCACTGTTCATTTATTACAAGAAATAACAGAACTCGCATGTGAGTTTTCTTCTATGTGAACCTAATTCAATGAATCCCCACAGAAGGCTAAATATACCTGTTCAATTTGCACGTAGCAAGTATATTGCTGCATATATAAATACTCTAGACTTTTCTGCCTAATGGTATGAGTATTTTACTTTTAGAGTTAAAATTCACCCTAATCTTTTCTATTCTACGAAACTTTGGACATTCTAACTAGCCCCTCATTTCTGTTTTTTTCTACCTTAAAGGCAGGCCACCTCTTCTACCTTAAAGGTAGGACTTATTCTCAAAGGGCCTTACAGGAGGTTGTTAAGCTGCAGTGCAAACACCTAGAGATATTTCTTTTTTTTTTTTTTTTTTGCCTTTGGTGCCACATAATTCCTGAGTGTGCCTCATAAATCCCCCAAATGGCTGTTGCTTTTCAATCTGATGGCTCATCAGCCTGTCATTTTGGAAGATCCAAAAGAGAAAGACTAGGCACTTAGGTGGGTTTAGAAGCATTCAAAGTACAGAAAGGGCAAAGCATTTGGGAAGTCGAGGAGAGCTGCAAAAAATGAGTTTTTTAAGCCCTTGGACCGCATCTGTTTGTTCTAGGTCTTTTCTTTCCCAGTCAAAAAAGGGCTTTTGCCAGCTTTTGCTCAGTAGAAACAATGTAAACTGTAAGATGCTAATAGAATCAGCGAGTGCAATCATGCAATTTTCAGCCTTCCAGGTAATTCAGTAAGATTTTTCCATGGGGGAAAAAAACCACAATGGAAAACAGCTGTTTTGTCAAATCATGTGAGCCTAAAATGTTCCATCCTAGGACAGACTTCTGTTCTTATAGTGTAGTGTAAGAATTTCTACTGAGATGGAGAAAAAGTGTAATAGATTAAAAACAGATCCCCATAAGGCACCACTGTTTTTTTTTTCTTTGTCCTATAGTAAAAAGGGGTGCATGATTATTGAAGAAGTATCACAAAATTTGTTGGCTACTTGTTCAAGACTCAAGCTGTTAAAGTGCATCGATGTAACCAAAAGCTTATTTGGAAGAAATGAAATGCTGTGCTCAAAACACATGATTTCTGTTGGTAGGGCCTGCAACAGAGGTGTTTTCCTTCTGGTCTTTGCTTCCTCTCCACACCTATAAGGTAAACATAAAACTGTGTCTGTGTGTGCATGCGCGCCTGGTTGTTTTTCCATAGCAGTGGGGAAAATGGTGCAGCTGTGCTTCCTAAAGCCTCAGGAATGAGAAGACAAAAGAGTGTCTTTTTTGTTTTGTTTTTAACAAAAGTACTTATTTTAGATAAATCTCATAAATTTCTTAGATCACTTGGATGCCTTGTTAAGATTCAGGGTTGGAAATACTTAGGCTGCATATTGTTTCCAATTACATCTGTTCTATTCACGGCAATCTGTTACGCTGGCTTTTGATCTAAAGTGATATAACTGAAAGGAGAAATCTCCCTTCAAATGGGCTTCATTTTCTGAAGCCCTGGCAGCATTTAAAAGTGATCTCCACCTTCTCACTTTGCTTTATATTCAGTTCAATTTGAGGTGTTTATTTTCAACTGACCCTTTATTTACGGGTCCCTTGAACAAAGCAATACATATTCCTTTCCCTGCACAGGAAAAAAAAACTGGGCTGGTTTCCAAAGCATTTAGAGACAAGTCAATCATGGCTATTTGCAGCTGTACGGAAGAAGAGACCCTCAGCTACGCCCTTATCAGAATATTTCTGTGGCTTTAACTTATGGTACATCAGTGACTGGATTTTATTGACAAATTCAAAAAGAAGGAGAAATAGGCCCTACTTCGCTTATTCAGTCATGTCCCCCAAAGAGCAGGTTAGAAATAAATACAACATTGTCCAAAAAAAAGAAAAAAAGTCTTGAAGTATATTTTCTGTCAAAGCCAATAGCAGTTGCTACAAATTCAGGCAAGAATTGCTGTGACTAATGTGTTTGTTGGACAGATATTGTTATAGGGAAGAAAAAGACTAGCATAATAGGAAGGAATAAAGGTAGTAACCTGCTGGTAATTACTTGCTATCTACAACTTATAGCAAGTATGGAAAAGAGTCTATTTTTGGTCCATATGGAGTGCTTTGTTTAGTAATTTAACCATCAGTCTTTTGATGTGCATTGTGTGCCTCTAGCAAGATGTTCTAGCATCCCATTTGCCTCCTTTGTTAATGTAGCTGCACATCAGGCTGCTTCAGGAGTGTTTCTGAAATAACTTCTAAATCTCTTTTTTTTTTTTTTTTTCCTTTGGACAGGCTGCTGTAACACCTCTCTGTTTAGTGCATAATACCCATTTTGAGTCGCTGCTACAATCTCATTATTTTATAAGCCTTCACTAGCTATGCGCAGCGCTGCCTTTAGTAGCTGGTTGTTCAGTAGTCCTTCGCTATCAGCTTTTTTTCTCTGCTGCCTGTAGCCTCTCTGTATAGTATATAAATACAGATTATCACATTTTTTTTCCCTATCTGAAGTGTACAGCAGAAACAGAGGTGTCTGGAGAGCTAAAAACGATTAGAGGCATGGAAAGGATTTCCAGAAGAAGACAGACAGAAGAGATTAATACCGCTTAACGCAGAGACACGAGACCATGCTATAGCTACATTAAATAATCAGTGCTACAGAGAAGGCAAATTGTGTGCATTTTGCTTCTTTCAAAATAGGAGCACCCAGGTTTAATGTAACTGTCAAATTACATTGTAGTGTGCGTAAAATAGCAAGGCAGCACCTTCCCAAAGGAAGCAACTTGGGCAGTGCTTGCAGCAGTGTCTTTCGCCACCCCAGCCTGTTTTACCTGACCACCCTGGGGTCGAATCCGTACAGGCTGATGTTGGCAGCTGCTTGGGGACCCTCAGCAGGGACTCGCCCTCTCGGGAAAATTTCCAGCAACTGATGAGCTTTACCTAGGTTATGTTAAATGTAAGAAAGCAGATTGGAAGTGGCACAAACATTCAAGTGTCAAGAGTTATCCCATCGCTAATAGCAATGTTAAAAGGAAAATTCCTCTAGATTCAGGTGGGTCAATCTCAGTTCTTGAGCTGTTCTGAAGCAGCGATGAGCGTCTGTTTCCAGTAACGCGACCTTCAGTACAGGTGTGTTTCTCAGAACACACCTGTATGTAAAGAAACCATTGACGAGGGTCTAAACTGCCACTGTGGTGCAGGCTCATATTGATCATAAATTTCAGCTGCAGTGGAATTTCTTTTGATGCATGTCTTTGTCAGGGAAGAATCAAGCTCCAGATTCCCTGTGAGTAGCCACTTTCCTGTTGAAAATACGTTGATCCTAGAACTATTGAGGGTATCCAGGAGCCACCTCCACTCTGGATGAGCAAGTTGAACGGACTTGCCATGAGCATAATTTTGCTCTCCTGTGTTTTATGTCGCTGCAAAGCGGTCTGCAAATGTATTGTGAAAATACGGTCCATTTGAAGAATTCTGGGCTAGTCTGTCCTGTCAGCTTTGCACTTGCTCTGTACAAAAACACTAGAAAAAAACCTCCAGCCAAACTTCAATTTCTATTCTTCTTATTCCAGAATTTGTAAGCTATAGCAGGGAGTCCATGTTATGCAGAGTTTGCATTAGGGTATCTTGAATGTAGAAGCGTGTAGATACCTAGCTTTGGACATGAGGGGGAGGAATTCAAATTACATGAAATCCATGGATTTTTTTTTTCTTTTCTCCATTAAGGAAACTAACAGTTCATTGTTTTCTTTGTACCCCTTCTATTAAAGGCTTAAGTGCTTATTCTAAAGCGCCTTAGTATGAACAAAGGGCGAAAAGTCTGCAAGGATTTACGGCTCTGGTTTCATGAAATGGGCAATATTTGAGGAGGACAAAGACAGGGACACTAGGTTACTGAAGTCCTTGCATGATTTTTTTTTTTTCCCAGCAGAATTCAAAACAGCTCATATTAGTAGTTTCTAAAAAGTTATTTTCTTTTATTTTACTGCTTTTTATTGCTGGCTACTGGGTTTGATGAATAAGCGTATTCTTTTGTTTGCTATAACGTTATCAGCTGTTTTCTGTTTTTGCTAAAGTGCATGGAGAGTCCTGGGCTTGGTCAGTCATTAGTTATAATTTATTTTAATTACTGCTTGAATCTCCAAGGAAATTAAATGCAAACCCCGTGCGGTTTATCTATAGTGCTGGACTGCAAATACAGAGAAATGCAAGATGGTAAAACTGTAATTTTTATGCTTGCTTCCTCCTGGCAAGCTGCTTCTAGCAGAGCTATGCTCAGGAAGCAAGCAGGCTTGGGGAATTTCTTAATCGTGAGACTCAAAGAGAATGTACTGCTGGGGCACATCCCATGACATGCGTGTGAGTGGCACGCACTTCCCTGTGATTCCATGAAGTTACTAAAATGGCCAGGGAGGTAGTGGGAGCCCACCCTGACCTCTTTGGAGGGCAGCAGTGCATCCCTTTTGGGTCCCCAGAGCCGCCGCTCAGCTTCTGTTTCTGCTGCTCTAGACCTCAGCTCCACATTTTGTACCCTTTGAAATGTCAGATATTTGTAAACTGAAAGCCTGGAGTAGTTGTGTACGGGTCCATGAATGTCAGCTCACAAAAGCGGTCTCCCAGAAGGCAGCTCTTTAGAGGAAGGTGATGCAGAGACATGGGATGATTCTAGAGCCTATTTGTGTCAAAGGCAGAAGTTTTAGAGACCCCATGACACGGTGAAATTCCCCCAAATGAGAGCTCTGGCTTCTCTGGAAATGCTGTTCCGGGGCTGTAGAGGAGGGAGGAGTTTGTGTGGCCGATGTAGTAAGACTATGATACAAACAGTACTGCCGGATCAATGATGTTTCTTCAGATTAAACAGGGCTGAGATCCTTGCATCATATTTTTTTATAGAAATTGGATAAAACATAAGTGGTTTTCATTTTTCAATTTAAGATCTGCTTTCTAAAATATCACCCAATCCTCCCTCAGAAAGCGTTTCTTTCACATTATATTGTGCTTCGGTTTTCTAATTTTTATTGATCTGAAACTTAATGTCATTAAACATTTCAATTACACTATGTGTCATAAGGAATTTTTAGTGCTGAAAGAAAATGTCTATAGCGAGTATTCTGTCATAAAATAACCATTTTATAGTTAATCTAAGCTATACTATAGCAGAGAAATTTTTAAAGTTTGAAATGATGATGCCCCACATACAACTGATAACTCAAAGGTTAGCAAAAACCAGTAAAATGGTTTGGGATCAAAATGATACTTAAGAATGCCCTTAGACCTGTCAGTGAAAAAGAATGAAAAGAACAGAGTGGGAACAAGGAACAAAAGAGTTCTGGTCTAAAGAATATAGGCAGTTGTTGCCTAACCCAGTGTCGTAGTCTAGCATTATCCTAAAAGGGAAACATCTCAGATAGCAGGTCCATATGGCCAGTAGCTGACCCTTGACACTACAATTGTAGCTGGGTCAATCTGAAGAATAAAAAATTCAAGAAAGAAATATTTTCTGTGCTGCTGCTACTATAAAAGCAGTCCCCTGAAGTTCAGAGCTGAGGGCATGAGAAGGAGAGTGTCCTAATCTAATTTTAACAAGACTTACCTGCATTATGGAGAGAAAAGTAGAGCAAGGTGAATATTGCTGTGGAAAACCGATTGAAATTCTACTTTTTTTTTTTTTAATACTAGGCAATGTGATGACTGCTGTGCACGCAGAAATATCATGCATAATAAACAAGAGTAACCCAAAACAGAGGAGCTCATTGTTGCACAGGAATTAAGCTGCATGTGAAATATGTTTTGTTAACTACACTTTCTGGTGTACAAGCCCCTGCTTTGAGTGGCACAAGTACAGAATTTGAGGCCCGATTTGCAGAAAGTATGTGCCGTCTCCATGCAATACTGTGCTTCCCTGGTGGTCCCTTCACCTGCTGCACTGCATCGAAAGCACCAGGTCTGTGAGCGAGGACCGCAGGTGGTGCTGGTTCCTGATGGAGATGAGGAGAGGACCGAGTGCCTCCACACTCAGCTGCTGAGTGACCTTCGTCAGCCTCTCTAGCTTTACCAGGGATCCTCCTGTGCCGCCTTCTGCCTGTGCACCAGGAGCCCCAGCTGAGCTCAGCTCTGATGGCAGCGTCACCGTCTGCGTGGGCCTTGCTGTGCAGGCAGGTGCTACCAGGTGGTGACTCGGGCTCCTTGCCTATCCCCTTTGCAAAGCAGCTGGGCATCTACTGCTCCCCGATTCTCTGTCTTCATGATGGGTTGTAAAGCTGCTTTTCCATCCTGAGTTAATGAGTAGGCGCCCTTGATCTCCTCTTCACAAGAGCCATCAGCAGGTTCAAAGCCATCACAATGTGTCGTGCTCTGCTTTTCCTTCCTTTGTACGTGTGACATGAAGAAATATGTGAGTGTTACAGGTAAGTTTAGATAGATGTTAATAGGTTATAATTTTTAGAGAAATAAAAATGTTGTGAAACCTGAATGTGCCCCCTCCATCCTGCAGTAATGCTGCAAAAGCCTGCAAGTGGCGGCTGCTTAAAATATGCTCCTGTGGTGTCTGTGCAGCCCGTTCTCAACTACCTGGGTCTTCCTGTAACTGTGGTACAGAACTTTCAAGAAACATTTTTTTTTTTTTTAATCCTTAGACCTTTCCATCCCTTCTGATCTGGTTTCCAAAGACACTGCGGGAAGTGCTTAACATGCACGAGGGAAAGGTTGGTGCAAGCACTTGAGGCTGCCCTGAGCAGACTCGATATCCTGCACTGTGACTCCTGTACAGACACTTAGCGCTAGGGGGGCAGGGGAAATCCCTTAATGCTTGAAGTTTGGCAAAGTTAATTCTGTGACGAATAGTATCAGTGTTGAATGTCAATACAGAGGATAGCCAATATTTGCCTCTGGGTGTACTGTAGCAATATGGTGTTTGTACTCCATGATATTTACTTTTTTAGACCGCAATAAAATGTGATTTTTTTTCAAGAACTGAAAGGATCTGTGGCCATTTTTCTCCATGTTGTTATTAAAGAAAAGGATATAGCTACTGTAAAAATATTTTCAGATTTTATTGTCCGGTTCCTTTGATGGAAGTAGTACGTGACAGATGAATTTTCACTAGTTGTCTTGCTTGCTTTTCTTCCCGCTAATATTGTGGCTTTTGTAGCTTTCCTTAGGACATGCGGCTCCAAGGCTGATGAGGATAATACAAAAGGCCTGGCAGTCAAACCAACAGCAGAAGTGCCTGGCAGGAAAAGAAGCTGGTAAGTATCACAATGAAGGTGCTATTTAACCTGCTGGCTAATACAAAACAGTTATTTCGACAGCAACCAGTGGGACAATATATTTAGCAATTAGATTAATCCAAACAAATAAGGATTTAAACCCCATCGTCCTGGCTAAATTCCAACTTAGGTGATTTCCTTCTGGCTACTAAGATGCCCTCTGGAGTTTCTGCTGGGTGAGCTGCAGTTTACACTGTGTGGGGGGGATGTGTGTGTGTGTCAGGCTTTCTATGAACAGTTATGCACCATGTCAGTGTCTGGTAAATCCTGCTTGGTGATAAGCAGAAGTGACTGTCTTTCAGCAACAGTAAGGCATGAACTTTCAGTCATATTTAATGTGTTTGTAGGATTTGCAGATGCAGCAAATACCAAGATTGGCATAAAACAGTTATGAGCACAATATAAACAGCTAAGCAGTGGTTAGGAACAGCTAAGCAGTGGTTAGGAACAGCTAAGCAGTGGTTAGGAATGCTCAGATAGAGAGGCAGAGAAGCTGGTTAGCACACTTTTCCCCCTGTACTTTCAATGTCAAAATTTCCTGTGTTTCCTTCTGAAGCTGAACCTTTCTCTTTGTGTCAAAGCCAGCTCGAGTGTCTTCCTATACTTTCAGTCACCTTGGTTCATCCACCTGGGCATGGTGAGAAATTAGGGGAATTGCGAAGTTTGGGTCTCAAAGGTGAGACAAACTTTTCCCTTTTGGGGGTGTTGCATGCTAGACCTGTCCTCTGGAGGAGTCAGCCCATGCAGCTGCCTTGCTGAAGTCTTCCTGGGGAAAGGCGCTAAAACACTGAATTTACATCTAGTTTATATTTGCCGCTTTATCTGAGATAAAAGTCCCTGATGGTAGCTGGGATGCCATTTCGAAGGGCCGGGAATATCACAGTAATATAATTACTTTGATTGATTGTCAGCTCATTTGGAAAAGATCATGCCTGCAAAGAATTTTTTTTTTTCCTTCCCTCTGTGCCATTCCAGAAAATGTCACACCCTGAGCTGACAGGATGATTAGGATGTAGCTGGCATACAGGGAGCAGGTCAGGGAGCCTTCCTCATCTTCTATTTTATGCAGCCTGAGAGAGGGCTCATCTTTCCTAATGTGAGGCACTAGGAATCAGTTTGGATCACTGCAACACATACAAGATACAGGCAAGGAAATGTCATACCAGTATTTGGATACCACTGGGAAAATCCAGACTCACTAATATTTTTAATTGTAGTTTCAAGACAGTCTTGCCAAAGCGCACGGGGTTGATTATCCTAACTTGAACTTGGGAACTGCCAGTTCCTGGTCCTGCCTGCAGGAAGAGATGGGACGTTCAGCCTGCACGAAGAGCTGGGGTTATCCAGGGCTGAGGAAGAGGCACAGCACCACACAAGTGCCCCACACTGAGGGCAGCCAAGCCCCTGTTGCGTGTGGTAGCCCAAATTAATAACAAAGAACAAGAATTCTTATATTCTTGTTATTCTTATAACAAGAATAACAAGATCTGAGGCAAAGAAGTGGTTCCTTTTCACCTAGACAAATGTTTCGGCAGCTGTGCAAAATGCTTCAGGTCCTTGGGTAAATAAATTGATAGAAGTAAACATAGGCAAGCAGATCGGAATAGGAATTGCTCTTGATCTCTAAGGTCTTTCTGTGCTAAAGTCCAAAATCTGCAGTTTTAGATTGTTTTTATTTATATACCAAAGTAAAAACACTTTC
Organism: Crypturellus tataupa; assembly: GCA_034781795.1. Taxonomy (NCBI): domain Eukaryota; kingdom Metazoa; phylum Chordata; class Aves; order Tinamiformes; family Tinamidae; genus Crypturellus; species Crypturellus tataupa. The sequence goes on from JAWLRI010001095.1 coordinate 1,173,295, forward strand.
AGCAGGATAAACAGAAAACAAATGTATCAGCTTTAAGCTCTTCTTAACAAGTTTAATTTACTTCTGTTAAAATGATTTAGTTATCACCATTTCTCTCCAATAGATATTTTGTCCAGGAAGCTAATTTGAATGTGCATGATAGATGAACAACTGCTTTGAAAATTCCAATTTTTATCAGCTCCAACCCTTGATCTTAATTAACTCCTCCACGTCTGTCTCCATAGAAACCAACAACAAAATCAATAAAATACTAGAGCGAGCTGCTTGTATTGAACAAGTATGCAGAATTTTTTTATTTTCTATTACTTGCTTCCGACCAGCTGCTGGCCACAGCAAGAAGTGCATTGTGTTGCCTTCAAAGGCATCGCTAGCTGGGATGAAGGACCTGGTACCTGCTGAAGTAAAATAAGGCACGTTAGTGAAATTCCCTCTCCCCAGCAGGTGGATGAATTAGAAGTGAGATAAAGATGATACCTTTCTTCTCATCCGTTGAGTACAGTCCTGGATGGATGAATTGAAGAAAATACTTTCTCTTCTATATAGAGAAGAATAAGATCAATTTCCAATATCTATTTCTTGGAGAAATCCCTGTGGTCCATCCTCTCTCCATGGGAAAAGCCAAGGTAAGAAATGGAGTACTGCTCATGTGTCATTGCAGGTGCATTTTGATATCTTCCATTACAGTAGGCTCTACTTTTGTCTCCCCCGTGTTGATCTGTGTGATCACAATCAAAAGCAATATATCCTGGGCATCTAATGCCTATAGCAATGCTTTGCAACCCAAGCACATTGCTATACTCTCTGATTTTCAGCCTTTGGAGAAGGGCACCTAGAAGTCTACCAGCAGCACTCTGGCATACCTTGTTGATAAAGTCTAAGGCTGCAGGAGAGGAGGTTAACCTGAATATATTGTTAATCACCCTCCCTGTAATATATCCTTAGCTTCTTGGAAAAGTGTATGGGGAGTCGCACTCTTTTGGGATGAAAATGAGTTATGTGTCTGGGCCCAGTGTCCAGGGGGAATTTGGGACAAGGTAAATGCAAGAACGTAATCACGTTGCTCAGTGACATGCCTCACCCCAACTGTTTAATATGGCTACGCACTGGCTTGTGGGGTCAGATACCTGTGGGGACCATGACTCCAGGCTCACTAAGATCTTGTCGTCATCTCTGTGATCTAATCTTAACCAAGAGCTAGTATTGTGCCACGCGTATTTTTCTCTCTGTATTTTTACACTTTTTTTTAAAGCATGATCACCTGTTGGTATGTTTTATGCATTTTTAATGCATAGAAGGACTTCACACTGAGAGCTATATTGCCTCCCTAGATGGTAAGAATGTTTTGCTGTTCAGGGAGTTAACAATTTCCTGCTGCTTTAGTCAAGCACAACTGAGGGCTGAACCTGACCTGTCAGACATACAGGTATTTTCAAGGAAGTGAGAACAATTAGCAGTTTGATAAGAAATGTCAAATAATTCTATAAAGAAGGATAGTGGAAAGAGAAGAAAACTCAGAAACTGAGTGAATCTCTAAGCAAACTCCCTAGAGATGTAAAAACTAGAATATGTCCCCAGGCCAAGCACCTCTTCCATGAATGCAACTTAGAGGTAGAAGGTCACTGAAGAATTGGAGCCTCTGCCAGGCATCTTGGAATGTCTAATAACCTGTTAGTTGAAGCAGAAAAAAGAAGTCAGAAAGTGAAGATGAGATGAGATTTTTTTCAGACAAGATGGACATATACTGTGTAATTGTGTCCTAATGTTTTAGACTTTTTTTAAGCTAATACTTGTAGCTGATGGTTTTTTTAACCTGGCTTGAGTTATGAGAGATTTCAAACTTACTAGCATCAAGGCATCTCATCTGTGAGTCATCAGGATACAGTTATTTTTGTTTGTTTTCTGCTGTGGGTTCTCTTGTCCTAAATATCTTAATAAATTTCCCCAAGATGACCAAGCAATAACAGCTCCAGAACCACTTGGAATGCAGCAGGTGGATGGAAGAAATGTCCTACGGTAACCACTGCTATCAAAGTAAGCATACTGGTGTATCGTGAGATAGCAGGGAAAGTGCCAGAAGCCTGAGGGTCTTGAGGGAATTTGACACTGATAAATATTGGGTTTGATCTTGTCTGTAAAGAGAACTTTGCTACAGGCCCTGTGCTATGTTGTCTTGGATGTAGTGACAGTATCTTCCCGTGTGCTATATGATCCCTGCCAGCTGACTCTTTCATGACACCAATGCGAAGTGCCATGGTGTTATTAAACACTGTAGTACTAATAAACCAACTGGGCAAGGAGTCACTGGCCCACTGGTGGAGACTGAAGGAGTCTGTCTTGATCTTCTTGGTCCCGAGCTCATCTAATTTCACTGAGAAACTAGAACTGTTTTTCAGAGGATTTTACCGGGGTGGAGGCTTTGATATGAGATGATATCTTATATTCAAGTGAGGGACCCTTTATCTGAGCACAGCAAGACATTTTTTCTGTTCCTACCTCAACTCCTGCACAGCCCAGCTCTGCTCTGCTCCCGCGCTTTGGTGAAGAGTGAGAAAGGCTCTTCCAGCCCCAGAAGCTGGGTTGAGGGGAAAGGGGAACAAAACCTGCTTGTGGTTCCCTCCCCAGCACTGGAGCTGATAAGCAGCACGGAGCAAAATTCTGCCTCTAGGGAAAGAGACGGGGACCGGGATTCAAGACACCCTTAGAGTGGCAACAAGGGGTGCTGATAGGTTTCAAGGCACGTGCTGTGACTACCAGGAGAATGTCGACACCTAACAGTTTTGGTAATGCATGAACTTAGAAACTCAGCTCTGCTACTCTGCTGGCATATTGTCCAAGAGCTAGTTTGTTTTTGCAAGAGCTGAGGGAGGATTGTATGGTTGGAATACGCATTTGACAAGGGATTTGATAAATTGCCTAGAAAATTAGTTTTGCTTGCTTTATATTTTCCCTGAAAATTCCCTTGGGTGTTTTTGTTTAAACAAATGAAAACTTAAAGACATTTGTATATGTTCATGTTTCTGTGAGTCTACATTTTGAGACAGCTAGACTCTTTCTGTGTACTTGGAGAGATGAACACACACACAAGATGTTTGTGCATTCAAGTATTGTAAGTAGTGCTGAGGATGTTTTCTGTAATTAAAGGTGACAAATGCTTGTGATTTTTAGCAACTGGAAATAGGGTGTTAAACTTTCCTAAATTAGAATTTGGGGGCGAGATTTTTTTTTATACGAAGTACCTCCAAATTAGTTTTTAATTTCAGCCAAAAATATTCAGTTGTTTTACAACTGAAATGTGGCAAAACAAGATTTCCTTATTGTGTCTTTTAAGAAAATAAGTAATTTTTTAAAAATGGAGGACTCATAAGAAGATTTTAGTGTTGGTACCTTCAGTAAGGACTTGATCTGATAGGACCGTGGAGTTTCTGTGAGGGAGGCTTCCATTACCAAGTCTATAAAAATGAGGCTTGCTAATCAAACTACAAGCTTTTGAAAATATCTGATTTGCTTAAATTCAATGAAATTCCTGAGTATGACAGCTAAATCTTGCCAAGCTTTTCGTGTGCAGGGGCATTGGCTAGTATTGGGTCTGGTACTGATGGTCTGGTACTACACGCAATGCCTGCAAACAAGCAGAGGGATTTTCTTTCCAATCCCAGAGAAAGGAAGCCCCTGCTGGGCTCCAAAATCAGGGAAGAGAGCTCTGCAAACCAAGGAGCTGGATTTCACTGAGGGGATGATGGGGCCAGTTTGACTGCAGGCAAGAGAGCAAAATTTAGAAGCTGAGAGGTTTTGGAGTGTAAAAAAGATCCCGAAGCTGTGAGGAAAGGACATAATGACTGCCAGGCAGGACAAGCAAGAAGAAAATAGATGAAGCATAGACTTCTATGTGGAAAAAATGGAAGAGAGAACAAGGCTGGTTGCAGTAGAAAACTGGAAAATAAAGTAATGGAGCAAGGGATAAGGAAAAAAAACAGAAAACTAATTAAAATGAGAAGAGTGGGTGGGCAAAATGGAAAGTTTGAGACAGAACTGTTGCAAGGGAGACAGACCAGGTGAGGGAGCTGCCAGGGTAGAAACTAGAGCAATCTGAGGCAAGACACATACAGCTAATGGGAGAAGCAATTGGAACTCTAACTGAAAGACCTATCATTAATTAGTGACTTATCCTGCTTGTGAAAAACAGAATTAATTTCCAGCATTGGTGATTTTTTTCCCTTATTCTAATCTGTATTGGTTTCCATTTTGTAAACTGGGGATAGTTCTATCCCCGGACCTCACAAAAGTGTTGGGAAGATAAATCAAATAACATGTGTGAAGCGCTCACGTACACTCATGAAACTCCCAGGAGGAAATTAATAATTCTCTCTTCAGAACTGCATTTGTAAATTTGCAGTAAAAAGGCCCTGAGGTGATGCATTGAAAAACAAAATATTGAATCGTTGCTCATTAAGTGAGCACAGCCCATCCTTCACACAAAAGTGACAGAAAAAAATGCTGTGGAAAAAAATATGATTGTAACCTCAAAGATGATGATTCATATACCAGAAGGAATCTTCACTAAGGCAGCACTAGTAACGTGAATTCTTAGTCTTAAGCTTAAACCTTTCATTCCCTAACCCTTGAGAATTTGTCTGTACGACCTTAAGTAATGTCCTCTTAGTACTTTTGTGTTTGTGAGGCTATGTGGTTATGTAACATAATATTATTTCATGAAGGCTGAAAAGCTTAGGAAAGTAGTACATTTTAAAGAGCAGGTATCTTGTTTAAGTAGGAGAAAACAAATGATGGCTACTATTAGAATGATATTTGAAATATGTAGTTGCATATTATCGATTATGACTGTTCCTCTAATTGTAAAATAAATGTCCTAAATTCACTCTTCATTCCTAGCCAACCTTCTCTTGCACACACTTCTGCTGTGAACTTAAGTGTACTTCTAATAGGCTAGGAAGAAAGAGGTGAGAATTCATGATAATCAGGTTGGATTTTTTCCTATTTTTTGTGTGTTTTGTTTATAAGCAAACATGGAGTGGAAACAGCCCTCATTTAGAAGTAGTGTCTGCAGTTCTATAGATATTGACTCGGGAACATTATTTTACCTGAGTGAGCCAGATTCCTCAGAATAATGATATGAAATGTGTACCTGGAGCTCTAATTAAAGCCTGTGGTCATTCATCTCTCTAATTGCAACAGTGCCCTCCAGGATAATTTCATCCCAAATGTACCATTCTTTTTTTGCCTGAACAAGTGACTTAAAAGCCATCTGGATCCTTGCCAAGCATGAAGAGGAAAATTCACTGATTATGATACCACAACATACAAAAATAAAAATTACAGGATGAAAAATAGGTCAAGCAAAGTAGTGAGATTTTTTTCTATTGGGCTTCTGAAAGTATTGACTTCTAATCCTGAACATTAGCAGTTGTATCACCTATTTTTCTTCACAGAAATTAGTAGAAGTCATCTGTTAATAAGTAAAGATTTTTCTGAAATACTCCTAAGCTTTGGGGCTGCCAAGCTTTTTTCCTGAGAAGAAAGGCTAGAGATTATCCTGGGAATAGGATGTGCAGTCAAATTAAAACTGCAATATGAAGTCAGTGGGGCTTTCCGGGGAGAGTGCAGCCAGCCTTAGGAAATACCTGAAATTTGTAATTTTTATGATATATATGATAGAAAATTGTAAACCAACCTCCGCAGTGACCAGGAGTCAAAGTGTTACTGGGTCTGGGTTTTAGAGAGCTAGCGTACTGTCCAGTGTTTTCAATCTGTAGGGCATAAGCTGAAAATCATAAAAGAGAATATTTTTCTTCATTCTTTGTTGGCTGAGTTCATTACTGTCAACAATATTTAACATGTCTGATTTATTTTTGCCCTGGGAGATATACAATAGATTTTCACTAAGAAGTAACACTAAATCTCACTTAATTGGCCTAAGGACGTGAACTGAGAGGCATCTTCATTTTTCAATGTGCAAGAATTGCCCCATTAGCGTTAACATTTATTTCACATATTCTCAGGAGTGAGAATTTTCCTTCGGTAGTCCCTACTCAGTCATTGGACACAGTGGCCGTTGTACTGGGAGGTATATTACTGGCTCCAAAGCGCTTGAAGACCCGAGTGACGGAAACACCTTCGTGTAGCGCTACATGGTTCTGCTGCCAACAGCTGCGAAAATGGGAATCTGGTGTTTCTCTGTCACATGTTTTTGTCTCCAACAGTCATGTGCTACAGCGCTAACTTATGAAAGGGCTGAAATGAAGCGCAGTTCCTCAATCTGCGGTGACATCTCATATCCATGGGGGAATTATCAGCCCTTGGTCACTGGGATTTTTACTGATCACCCCTAACTTTGGAACACTGAAAAGACCAGAATGGCCCATTGTGTTCTTCAAAGTGTTAGTGCATACAGGTTTCTATACGCATTTATACTAAAAAAGAGGGATGGGAGCAGAAAGCTCCTTGAACTATCTGAATTCCTGCTTTCACTGGTCCACTTTTTCAAGAGTTCTCTGTGATAAATCCCAACTGGATAACACACTGTTAAGAGTCTGATCCTTACTTTTAGAAATCATTTTGTGCTCCACAGTGCCACATGACAATGACAATCAGGGCCAGGCGTAAATAAATATAAGCCTAAATACCTCTTCCTGGGCACTTTTTAAAATTAAGGTATGGAGCTCAAAAAACAGTTTTCAAACCGAACTTTCGTTTGCTAAACACATTGAAAATCAATTGTCTCCTTTGCGTGACCTTGTTTGCACCGAGAATACAATATCTTGTTGCAGTTGTTGCTGAGAGGTGGAGGCTTTATGACTCTAGAAATTACTGATGTTTGTAGGAATTAAATTCCACACTGCTTCCAAATTGCTGTGTGTCCCAGTACACTGGTAGATACAGCTAGTGGCATTTCGCGTACACTTAGGTAACTATATTCGGAGTAGTTTCCTGCTCTCTATTGGCAGTGACTGAAGCCTTGCAAGTCTTATGATCATAGTTCATAATTTTGTACTGTAAAGAAGAAAACAATGAAATGAATTTGTAAGAGGTGCTGCACAAACCTGTAGTTGTTGCCAATCCCTGCCTTTAGAGGTAAAGAAAATAAAGTTACTGCAAAATCAGGCTAGAAATTGGAGTAAAAATGTTTTTGTTTTTCTTTTTTGTTTTTCTTTTTTCATAGCAAAGATTTCTCCTCAGATTTCATAGCTGTGTCTTAAATCTTACCCTGTCCAAGAGTCACGTGTCAGTTCTGATGGAAAAGGCTCTTCTCCCCCTCTGGTGTGACCTGGGAGTAGGTCCGCTGATGTTGGTATTATTTACCATATTATGAAATGTCAGAGGTTTTTGAATCCTTATTCTACAATAAACTTATTTCTCTGTTCTACTTTATGTGTCTAGGTGGTCCTTTTAAAATCAGTAAATCTATTCAAAAGCTTAAACTTGGGCGCAACCTCAGTACTTTGCTGAATCATGTCTTAAATGAATTAAATGAAAACAACGTTTGGCTTAAAAGTTGCTGAATTTGCAAAGCCTCAGTCAGGAAAAGTAGACTGTGATGTTTTTCTTGTTTTATTATGCAGTAAATAGTAGACTATAACAAATATGAGGGACCATGGTGTAATTGTAAAGCAGGTATAAAGTCCAGGACTCCATCACTGATACTCTTTGTACCGTGAACATTTGGGAGTGAAATAGTGAAAGCTTCTTTATATCTTTGCAAATCGCAAGAACAAACTTCAAATAAAATGAACTGCCTTTTTTTTTTTTTTTTTTTTTGTGAAATTCCATGTCTGGAAAAGATACAAGACCGAAAAACATAGTGTTCATTATAACAGAAATATCTTTGCTTAGGAAGGTGCATTAAAACTCTCCTCTGCTTGGACAGATGGAGAAAAGCTTCCCTTGAAATCAGTGGGGACACCACTGCAAGAGTCAAAAAGAGGAGACAGGTGGAATCAGAGCAGTGGATTGCAGCCAGCGTAGTGCACTCCCTGGGTCCCTCCTGGTGACAACTTTGTCCTGATTCTGAATAGATGTGTTATTGCCATTATTCCATCCTGCCTAGGGAAGGATTTTGTTTGTAACTTGTTGAAGAAACAGTTATAATTGGTGATGAACAGACTGATCTTCCCTTTACTTTTTTGCTATTACTTGTTATTTTAGGTGAGGGAGAAGGTAAGACCTTCATCTGTCTATGCCTCATCTTTATGATGAAGCAACTCTTTGCTGGATTCCACATGAGATAATCTAACTCCCTGCTCAGAACATGTATTATCTGTTCCCTCAAGTTCAAGAATAATCGTTAAAAAACACGTATTATTTCTGCTACCTAGCTAATGTGTTTGTAATTTTTTTTTCCTGTACTAACATACAAGAAGATAATTGTGTTCTTTTCTTTATGGTCTTGTACTGCTCTACAGGGACAGACATCACTTACGTGAGAGCAATTGCTTATTGATACAGTGGAAAGAACTGAAGATAATGTAAAGGACAGTTAAATGACAGTAGCTCTCTGAAAAATAGGCAGAACTGCTGCTGCTGCTTGTGGGGCTCCCGTGGATGTTGCTGGTTACTTGACCTAAGGTGAGTCTGAAGATGAAAGTTCAAAATATAAGTAATTAAGGAAGTCTATCTTATCACTGCTCGCACTTTCGTTCTCTTCTGTTTTCAGTGCTGTTTGCTGCTTTTACACAAAGATAACAACAGCCATGATTTTTCATGGCTAGCACTATTAAGTGACTGGGATTTCCACTTGTGGTTGTGTCTCTTTTTGGATATCTTATTAAAAAGTATCTAAGAGGGCTTTTGTGGACAGAAGTTCTCATTCTGCTTGTGCTCCAAGTTTACAACAGCCCATGTATTACTATAGTAGCAAAGTTTATTAGTTTTGGCGGTGCTGTCCTAACAGCACCTTGAAGGTTTAATGTTGAAACACAGAGCAGATTAACTCACATTCTTTGCAGGAAGACCCTTAAATGTATAATGTCAGGTCTTGAATATGTCAGAATTACTGCTGTGGAGAAGCAAGTGTCCATGGATCATCTTCACCATCTCTTTATCCCATCTTGGACCCAGCATAACTGTGTGCTACTGGTTCCTGAACAGCTGCTTCTGCTAAAAACACAGAGCGATGTGTCAGGGGCAGCCTGAGCCTGAGATGCTACTTGAATCCAGCCCAGCTCTCTAAAATGCAGATCTTACCTAAGGGACTTAGCCAGCAACTTCTAGTTTTCTGAAGTTGATATATTGTTTATTTGTCATATTAGTTTTAGGTAGCTATTCTTAACATTTTACTGCATAGCTGGGCAAATTAATCTTTATTCACGTTCATGGCATTACAGTGCTTATTTTATAGCGTTTGAAAATTTTGAGGGAATTAAAATAAGTAACTAATAGGTTGTGCCTTCTTCACATTGGGATAATAGAATTCATGTGGGATCTGATGTAGTGATTATGTATTATTGGATAGCATCTGTTTTTTCTGGATCTAAAGAAGAAAAGAAGAAAACATAGTATGAGACCACTACCTAGCTCATGAGTGCAGCTATCTTAATAAATGAGGAAATCAAGAGTTGAGAAAGAATAGGAATTACAGATAAAGACCTTGTTTAAAAAAAAAAAAAAAAAGGAAGAGCAAGTAATGAAATCCATGCATCCCATGTATCAGTCTTTCTATATGATGAATTCTGATTCATTTGTAATTGCTATAGCTTATATATGTTCCTGTGTATGACCTTACATGTATTTTCCTTTCCTTGTAGCTAAATGAGAATATTTAGATGCTATATTACTTCCACTTGCTATTACTTACTATTTTCAGATGTTCAGCTGGGCTGGTTAGTAAATTTATATTTTGTCTTTTCCATAAGTATCCGAAAGGAAAGTGCATGAGGCTGTCAGGTATCCTATCAGAGTCTGACAGTGGTTGAGTCAGGCTCTGCTCCACGTTACACCAAATCATTTGTAGGTCCCCTTGAAATTCATCCCTTCTAGACACCTTTGCTGAACAGGGTTAAAAGTTATTTAAAAAGCCAAGTATGTCAATCAAACAGTATGTCTAAAAACACAAAGTAGAAACACTGGTTAAACTGCCTGTATGTGATAACTGGACGCTAAATCTATACATTTTTTTTTCTCATGTATTTGTTATATGTAGTTCTTGCCTAATGGGTTGTGTTAGAATCAATATTTACAATGGATGCTCATTCATGTGTTGTTTTCCAGTCCTTGACAGGATGACAAAAACATTTAAAACAGAACAATAAGGAATGCAAAGTGTCACGATGACTTTTCCAATCTATAAGACTTCTTGGTAAAATGCATTAATGCTTTGGGACACATACTTTTTACAGATACCAAGCAGTTGTCTGACATCCAAACAGAATGACTCCACTTGTGTTTACCAGTAAGCTAGTGGAATGTTCCAATTCACACACACAAAAAAAAAAGGGAAAAAAAAATCCAAACAGGTTTTGACAGCTGTAATTTGAGGCACTCCATGCACTATGCAGAGCTTGCAAACTCAGGGCATTTTACTGCAATATGTTTTGATTGATGTTTAAACAATGCTAAATATTCTTCCTTTTGATGTGTTAGAAATACAGTAAGGTATCTGGGAAGGGCTGTGGTACAAGAAGCAGAGCAGAAGAGGTAGGGAGACGCAGTTCTAGTATGATAGTCAAGATTTGCCTGCAGAGTGCACAAATAGCTTTAGCAAACCAATCAACATCATCTCTGGGTTTTCTACATGCAAAGTACGGTAATTATAAGCCTAAGAAAACATAAAGACTGAATCTTCCTTTTGGATATTAAACTGGACTCTCACTACTTGAAAAATCTCTGCTCTAAATAGCACACCGTCTCCATGGCAATGAGCAGTTCAGTTTTTAACTTTTCAACCCATAAAAATGGTAATTTATTTGTTTTAAGCACTCCCACAGTTGTTATAGCTATGAAACCCTCAGGATCAGGTACTTTCTAGGAGCAGTGGAGCCATCAGGCTAAAGAGTGGGTTAACTGCCAGGAAGTGCCCGACCTGAAGGTCATTTTTGCCTAATTATATTATTATTTCCTGTCAGTTTAGCTTGTGAAGTGGCACTCAAAGCATTAGTCAGTCAGTGCACTCAAAGCATTCAAAGAAATTTTGCTTCTTTTGTTCCTGGTGTTAAGGACTTCTTTGTAAATGAATGCAGCCTGTGATGAAGTAGAGGCATAATAAATCCTATGCCCAGAGCGCCTGACTTTCACAGCAGCTACAGTAACAACCTTTTTTTTTTTTAATTTGTGATAAGGGTACATACTGTTGTTGCCTTGAGGAAGCAAGGCAGTGAATATATATTTTCAGCATTCTTTCTATATTGTTTAATCCTCTGATAGCTTGGCTTTCTGTTGTAAAAATCATTAGCCTTGAGTCTGCTGGAAACCTACCTGGTGAAGTGCTAAGCATTCTGGTTTCAGTCCAACAGAGCACTCAGGCAGATATTCGACTTTAAGCATGCAGATAATTTTTACTGGAGATGAAGGGAAAATCTCTTGACCTAACCTTGGAGCTTTCTGTGGTTTCCTTCACATGAACCAGAGCAGTCAGTGCCTGCAGGATTTATTCTAAGGGTCAGCAGAAAGCAAATTTTGACTTCTGAAAAAGCTTGGGAAAAAAAAAAAAAAAAGACTTTCTTGATAATTTTGCTGATAACCTGTACAGTCATCCATTAGAGCTGGATCTGTTACAGCTGAGCCTTGTAAGGTCCAGCCCAGCTACGCTCCTGTCAAAGAATGTTTGTGTCCCAAGGTGTGTAAAAGCTCTAATAACGCTTAATTATCTCTTTGAACCCTACTTAAGTCTTTGAGCAGGGCAGGGCTACAGCTCACCGCAGCTCAAAGCGCCATCAGAAGGCTTGGAGAATACGTTAAACTACAAAATGTAGTTGAAGGGGGAGTTAAACTGAGATGGGAAAATAATTATGTTGTCACCAGTTCTTTACAACATGCTTGACTTCTGTGTAGGAATTCTCAGGCTGTGATTCACAGACCAGGGAAGGGAAGATAGTGGGAGCTTTGCACTGACTGGCAAAATTTCATTGGAAAACTAAGCCTTGACACACTGACATGTGGAGATTAATAGTATCCACCATTGACAGCAGTAGCACCAACCGCTCTCATGATACAGACTACAGAGTAAGCACTGCAGAGAATAAGCTACATCCATGGAATTTGGTCATTTCTCACCTATCACCATGCCATTATGCAGGTTTTCTTTTATTCTTCCTTAGGGATTCAATTTTCAAAAGCCGTGAAACTGAATCTTGGGAGACAAAGTTACAATGCAATTCTGGATAAACTGAATATATATAAATTTAACTTGGGGATGCTTCTGGCTCAGGTGATAGGATGATGTGATGGCTTAGAAAGTGACGCTCCTCAGTCAGGTCCTTAGGGAAATGAAGATGCTGAAATAGGAGGGTTCTGAACATGCAGGCTCGAGAAACAGGTTTAAAATGGTTATTCACCTGCTTCAAATCTCTGCACTGGACAACAGGGACAGACACGAGTGATCGGGGAAGGTTCTCAATACCAGCAAACTTCCATTTTTCTAATTAGACTAACTGGAGCACCAATCTAGAGACTTTTGAATTTGGAGAGGGACATGCAATCATTACCTAAATATTTGTTCCGCTATTTATTCAGATACTCTTTCAAAATGCTCACCCTCATACAGGAACGGGAAGGTTCAGAACTCACAGGAGGACTCATAATTCAGTCTTGAGTCTTATTATTTGCATATTGGAAAAGAAATTTCTCCCAAACAGATTACACCATAAAATGTTTAAGCTGGAAGGGGCATTTATAGTCCATTATCCTTCTCAACAGAAGAACGACTATACAAAGTAATTCCCGGCAGACATCTGCTTCATCTGTTTTTAAATATCTCATTCAACAGTCTCCCTGGCTAGCTATTAAAGTGCTTCACTATCTTTACGTCCAGAATTTGCCTCCTTGTTGTAATCCAACCCAACATTACAAAGAAAGCAGAGTATTCATTTTCTCCTACCAGAAACAGTTATGAATTTGGAGTTTGTTACCGAGTTCCTTCCATCTTCTTTGGGCCTCGTGGATCAAGATCTTTTGATTTTTATCTGCAGCTTTCCTTTTGTTACATCTTTTATCTGATTTTCTGCCTGCCTCCAAATTCACTCCAGTTTCTCATATTTCTTACAATGTTTCACCCTACATTGGACACTCTACAGCAGCTGTAGCATTATATATACCGGTATGCCAACTATCAGTATTTCAAACAGTATGAAACTTTTGACTTTGTGTCTAGTTTACTAAGTTTATCTTTTTTATATATATTTTTTTACAGTTTACATAGAGAAAGGTGATTAAAATCCCAGAAAAAAATACCAAAATGTATGGGAATGCTGGCATTTTTCTATATACTATATATATATATATATATGTGTATATATATATATATAAAAATCTATGATGTTGTCAGTAATTTCTTTGACATTGGGTGTCATGACTAATATTTTCTCTTTTTATAACTTTGTTGTATTTGAAAAAGGTCTAAGATAAACCAAGGTCATCTTTTTCTATTTCTGAAAAATTTCCTTCACTTTAGCTGCTACTGAAATTCATATAATGCTGGGAAGAAACTCTGAGGCACTTTGCAAAGACATTGACACAGATAGAAGTCATTCTTTTGCCTGTAATGAGAAAGGATTCTGGCATTTAACCTATTGGAGTAGCCAAATAACATTAAGGAGCTTTCTGAAAATTAAATATCTGATTTATTTCATTTGCAAATAAACAGGAGGTCTGAGAGAATGGACAAAAGCTATCTGAGAAAGTAAACTGAATATAGGGTGCTTTTGCAGATAGATATAGTGAAAGGACATTGTGTGTGTATATGCAAACAGATTAAACCAATAATATCAAAAGACAAGAAACAGGCTAAATCTTTTAAAGCTATTCACTGTGTTTAAATGATGTTGAATAGATGATATTATAAAATGGGCATGAGAAAAACAGAATTGTGTTGATATTAGTACAGAGGGATGTTCAGCAGTTTTTTTTCAGGATACCATCGCTGTATATCCACTCCTCATTTTTTGTTCTTAAATGTTGTGAACAAAGTTGTATTTCTAGGAACACAGTCCATACTTGGAATTACTTGAGAAATATCACTGGCAAACACAAGTCTCTGTCACCATGTTCTCCACAGTCGAATTAGTGGCCATGTGTTCTGTGTCTTGTGCTCATCCATTTGCTTGTAAAATCCTAATTCTCGATTAAGTCTCATAGATAGAATGGCAAAGGCATGATACGTAGTTTTCAGTCATCTGTTGGTATTCCTCATGGCAACTGCATGCATATTCATGGGCTGGTGAAGCATTTGTGATGGGTTCCGTGCCAAGATGTCAATCCAGGGGCCTGGGAAACTTGCCAGAAAACCTGTCCCTGTGTTGGACTAATTAACTCTCAGTACATTTGTAATTGTCCCTATTAGTTAAAAGTGCAAGCAGTAGCATTGAAAAGGTGATGGTAAGTAACCAAAGGGAACTTTAGCGATTGCCTGTGTTTGGAAACGAATCGTACTAAGCAGATCTACAATGCTCAGGGCCCTCAGCATCATCCAACCTGTGGTAGTTAGCACCACTTCGCATTACTGCTGTTTGTAAGCTTGACCAGCTGGCTGTTAATGTGACCATCTCTCTCCTCAGCCAGTGCTCTGCGTGATGCCAGGTAGCATATGCTGCAGCATCGTGGCATTCCCACAAGACGCGCCCTCAAGTTCTACGCAACTGTTAGTGGCAGTAGTAAAAAAGTCATCACGAGCAGCTTAGTATCCTGACCTGGCACAAATGCTAATGGCAGATGCTGGTGGCCTCCACTAAGGGAACGGCCGCCTGCTCTGGGTCAATTTACTGGGAAAAAGATGGAGCATCGAATTAATTTTCTACTGATGTGTGCATGAATCAATTCCAACCCACACAAAGCAAAAGGGAACGGGTTATGAATGCACTAAATCAACATTTCAGTTTATAAGTCATTAAAATGATCACAAATCATTATGATCATTCTTTGCCCTCCATAATTACAGTTGTGAATTTTAATTCCAACCTTAGTGAAGTCAAAGAAATGCACACATTGATTTCTGTGTGCTTTGGATAGGATGAAAGATAAAATAATCTTGTGTTCTATAAAACAAAATGTGTAATATGCTCCAAAAGTTTTCTCCTAAAACATAAAGCACGTGAGTAACTTTCCTCATACTATGTCTTCACACAGGCAGTGTGTGCATGGCTACATGCAATTGCATATTCCACCTGTCCCATAGAGCAGCTGCCCAGATTCTGTTTCCCTACAGTTTCCTGGTGGTTATGTTTGTAGCTTGAAAAATAGTGAGTGTTAATATAGGATATGAACAGAAATGAGGCAATTTATAAAAGACTCCTTTCTCTGAATGTTACGTAGAAATCTGTAACTCAAAGTAGTACAATCACAGAAACAAAATTACCTACCTTATTTGCATGATTCAGTAAAAAATTTCCACAAAAGTGAAGCATATTCATCTTTTGCTCATTAATTATTTTTCCTGACCATATAACCATATGACATTGTCCCTGTTTCAGCTCATTTTGTCCTATACTTACCTCAGCTTTAAAAGCACATCATGCTTGCAACAGCTTGTTGCCAGCTCCCTGAAGACATGTTTTCATGGCTGTTTTTTTCAAAGCCTATCTTAAGTGTTGCATAACTGTATTTTGTTACGTGTTCAACAGATCAGAATTCTAGAGCATGCATATTGGAGTCCTAAATATCAATACAATGAAACGGTGTGGTTAAATATGCTTATATGAGAAGCAGAGGGTGGGCCCTGGCATTGGGGTGGGCATGAGTGCTCTTTGTTCTGTGATGAGTCAAAAAGGATGATTATCCTCAGACACTCAGACAACATGATTTTCATGCACCATTAAAGCAGGAATAATAACAAAGTTATTTGTTATTGGCCTGCACGTAGGTAAGGATCTAGCAGACTCTCCACAAAAAATGTTGTGGTGTCTCTAGTGAGTGACACTTCCTTGGGAACCTCTACTTTATTTCTGTTCCACCTCCTCCAAAGCATGGCTCTTGATTTACAGTTCAGGGATAACAGGCTCTAGCTGCATTTGTATGCAGTGATTCTCGAATCCTAGACAAGTACAAAAACAAGATGAAAGATACAGAATTTCTTATACCATTTTTTTCTGTTCCTGTATCATGGCTCAGATTAACTATACTTAATCATTTTCATTTTGTCAATGTAAAATTGACCGCTATGGCATGGCATATTATAAATAGATAAGGTATGCACTGTTGTCATTGTGTTTAAGTTATCTGATTGATCAGAGGTCACAGAGATTAATTTACAACCTCTTGCAGAGAGTTGTGGTTTGGCTGTTATGCAACTTGATTCTTACACTGTCTGCATAGGCAGTCAACTCGTCCCAACCTTTCGTAACAAAACCCAGCTGAGGCAATTTTTATTCTAGATCTACCTCACTTATTCAAACTCTGTATTAATTAGGCTTAAACCTGTTATCTTGATTTAATGAGGCAAAATGTTCCCTGAAATTATTTCCCTCAAGTTGGAATTTCACCTCTTAATACTTCCAATTAATATTTTTTAAAAAGCAGATAAGTATATTTTTAAAAGAAGCTTTATTGCATTTTTGGATTTTTCCTCACTAAAATATGTTTACTTTACGATAGAAGATTCCACATTCTTCTGGTACAACGGAGGTTCACTGTAAAACTTTCTGTATGTAAGCGCTTGGAGCCATTGCACTATGCATCACAATGCATCGGTATAGTAACATCAATACCTAATAACTAAATTATTCTCTCTCCTCAGCATACTAAATATTAGATGAGAGATGCTCTGTGAAAGCTTGAAGGCCCCAGTGATTGTTCACATTATGGGCTGTAGCTCGGGCTCAAAATTTCCACTGTGGGTCTGGCTCGGTACCTCCGATGGTCGTGTGGGCTGCCCTCCATCTGACTCCATCCTAACTCCTTCTAGGCATCCAAAAGGAAGTCTGGAGGTAGCAGCTGCACGGGCTTTTCCGCTCAGCGGTGTGCTTTGGCAGGCAGGTGGAGAGAGCATCCCGCCGAATGCAATACACTGCGCAGTGAGAGAACCTCGTGAAGGCTGCCATGAAGTAGATGCAGATACACTCAGTTCTATTTCTTTCTCTTTTTCCATGCCCCTTAAGATCACTAGTTTGCAGATACATTATTAAAAAGGACTGTTCTTCAGTAGACCACACCTTTCTGCAAGTTTTACAGTTGTCGTGTCAAGAGTTCAGGCACATTTTCACTCGAGTGATCTAATACACATATATAGTTTAGCTAAGCACGTAATAGGGAGGTGAGGGGAAAAATGCTGCTGGATGGCAAAAGGTGCGAGAAGGAGATAAGACACAGGAAGGGGACTTGTCCATTCTGTATATAGGTACATTTGAGGTACTACATATGCAATCTGTAGACGATGATGTGAGGGAAATTTTTCTCTTATAGAGCTGTTCGCAAAGCCAGGAAAAAGTGTGGCTGGATAAAACTCTTCAGATTGACCAGACTTGCATCTAATCATGTAACCAGCTGGTAGCCAGTTAAAATTTGCTTGTTCCAATATAACAGATAATTCATAAATTTTATGCCATTTCCACAAGACCTCGTTTTCCACTGTCTCACGTATTATGCTATTGTCAATACCTATAAAAATATGAAGGAAATTCTGCCAAATCTCAGTGAATCTCCTTTCCTCAAAAGTGAAGAAACACACTAAACTGAGTCCCTTGGACTGGATGTATTTTTTTATTTCATCTGAGCCCGGAGTTGGAAATGTTGGAAGTTCAGTCTCTCACCTCTCATTTCAAGGCTTTTGAACTGCTTTGATGAAAAATGACTTGATTTTAAAGATGAAAGGTCAGGCCGTGCCATCAGTTTAATTGGATTTGGCTGTGGCCACTTTAGCTTTCATTTGAAAGAGGAAAGGCAGATTTGGGGATTTTAAATCACTCTAAAGCTCATAAAGACAAGGAAAAAAGGCCTTTGGTATAGGTCAGTGAAAATCAGTGAAGACTATGGCCCAGGTATAAAGAAAACAGCTCCCAAAAGCTGCCCCTTTGAGAGAATGAAAATGAAAAACAAGAATAAAACACCTGTTGTGTTTAGGACTCAAAACCGCTGCTGTGGAGACTTTAAATGTTTTCTTTTGTTTCCAAATGCCAACCGAGGCAGTATCAATTAGATATCAATTTCTTTGCATCCTGTGTAGTAGCCTTGTGGGTAATTAGCGGAGAGTGGCAGTTAAGGGGTTGGTTCTCCTCCGAGACGCTTCGGTGGGAGAATAGGCTCCCCTAATTTCTATTTCATCCTTAATTGCTTCTGAAATGACTTTGATCTGTGTAAAACTTGAGGTTTTTTAATGCATCATGGAATCATATTCCTTCTCAAAGTATTTCTCTTTTTTTGGACATACAGCTCTGAAATTTTACATACAGAGTTACTCATCTTGCCAAAAGGCAAAAAAAAAAAAAAAGTAAAAAGTTCTACAGAATATATTTTTGCAGTTAACAACATACAGCTGAACTTTCATAATGAAACAACAAAATAGCTGTGCTATTATGATTCCAATGGTGGAGTAAGAAGATAATCTAAGATCCGTGCTTCACAATTCCTCAATAGACTTCTTTTAAACTAAAACAAAAAAAGAAAAAAAATCATCTGAAACTATTTCAGTTATTGAGGCAAGACCTATAAACAAGACCTATTTTGGGAAATTAAACAACAGTTGTGTTGGTGGTTAGAATTACATGCAAGAAACTTGCAGGTTGTCAGTACCGTGCACCTGTGCTTGCAGGTGCTCAATCCCTGGGCGCAGTCACCGGCTTTTAGAGCAGCAGCTTGTTTCCAGGGCTAGGCTGCAGCCAAGGGGATGCTGAATTGATCCCAGAGGGATGCGCGCGTCGTGTCTCCCCATCGAGGAGCCACGTCCTGTTAATCCTTGATACATGTGCAGGGAGGTGGATGTCGATCAGGTAACACTGCAGTGTGCTGTTGTGCCCCTCCATTTGGCAAGATGTATTTTTAAACAACTTTCTAGTGAATTGCCTTACCTTGGGAGCAGTTATGTCAGTGCCAGCTGTATGATCCCCACAGGGGCACGAACAGTATGGGAGTAATACCTAATTAAAACTGTGATGAAGTAGGTCAGCTAGTATTTCACGAACAACAGCAAGCGCTCTAATTGTTAATAGTCCAGAGTTCCTGTATTTACTCTAAGCAACAAAAAAATGCATATCGCCTAGGAATGTGATAAAAACACAAGCAGCAAACACATGCCACCAGGGGTTACAATTATAAATATGCATTGCATCCAGTGAGTGCCATACCTTAATTCCTAAAAGAACAGTTGGCAGTGCATTAATATCATTATTCACATCCTTTCTTAATATTGCAGGAGCCCTGGCAAAAGAGGGTTAAGCAATGTCAGATGAAAGCAAAGGAGAAAGCCCTGCTTTCAGGTCACAAAAATATAGGATTAGTGTGTAGGAAAGTAATCCTTCTTTCAGCTGCCACAGTTGTTTATAATACCATAGAACTCTTTCCAGAAGTTTTACTTTCAGAAGTTAAGTTTCTGGCACTTTCTCATCTGCCAAACTAGGTGACAAATTGTCCCTTCTTTTTCCTGGGATGTGTCATCTTCCTTCCTCATAGAGTGGAAGTACTAAGAAAGGCAGTTCTCGTCATGTAGCAGCATGTTCACTTATGGTGGGATCGAGGATGTGTAGTGAAAATTTATAATAGTATTTAAAATGTTAATGTTCTAAAGCTCTCAGAAAGAACATGCATTGTCTAAATGAAGAAATGTCTAGAGGCCTCATTGAGCCAGATGGCCCTGTTAGACGAGAATTTTGCAAACACTTTGCAAACGAACATCTCTGCCCTTGAAGACTTACAGCAAATCATTTCGGTTAAGTTTTATTAGGAGCAGGTTTCCTCAATTACAGCTTCAAGCAAGATCTTCTGTTTCAGGTGGAAGCCATGTCTGATTTCTAAAGGCTACCACAAACTTTATTTTATTTTAAAATTTAGATTGAAATTGGGTAGGTGTGGTCAGCAAGGCTTTTAACCATTTAACAGAGCATTGTCTATAGTATATTAAGGCTTTCCGCAGAAGATTAAGGGAGCATTTGATGAGGAAAAATCTCTTGTATTTTCATTTATAACCATCAAGAAATCAATCTAGAACTGGACAATATAAGCCTTAGATATGGGTTTTTAACATATGTAACAAAGGCTCTTATGCAAAGAAGAGCAGAAGGTTCCCTCTCAGGAAAGCCTCAGGAAAGTTATAGGGACTTGATAACACACACTCACTCTTACACTACTCAAACAGGAATTTCTCAATGATCAATTCATCAGAACTATCACCTGTTGCCTCACTGCTGCCTCTTTCCTTATACACACTCCTCCAGTGCCCAACCCTTTAAATTTAGAGAAACGAGCCCCATAGACCCCAGGCAGAGGGTAAGGGATTCACAGGATGCTGAATATTTTTTTTCCCCTCCTTTCCAACCAGGTAGGTATTTGGCTTATTTTTGCTTTTGCTGACTTTTGTTAGGCATAAGAATGTTTCCTCTTAGCATTTTGAAAGGCCTCTTTGTGCTTTTTCTCCAAGGAGGTTTCCAAGTCTCTCTCTGCAAGCTGGACTCTTTGGTTGTGATAAGGGGGTTTGGGAATTTATGATACAGTTCAGTATCTGCCTTTCTCCTACTTGCCCCTCTTCTTCTCTGTCTCACAGTACAATAGCTGCGTTTTGGTCATGCTGCTCTTTCCTTATGGGTGTTGAAAAGACTGTCAATGTGTCACTCTGCAAACTTAAAAGCTTACTGATATTTGTGTTTGTTGGAAAGAGAGGGACAAATAAGAGCTGCCAAACTAGCTTGTGTTTGAGGTCTGCATGGTCTGTCTCTCTTAAAACTGGTACTAGCTGCTTCAGAGAAAGTTGTGGAAAATAATCGAGTCAGATCAGTGCAGCTTTTCCTCTTTGCCTCATTGGGCTTTTTTCTGTGGGATGCATTTATCAGATTTCTGATCTTACGGGCTCTTCTCTATGTCTGTTGGTACCAGTGGCATTGTGTTACATTAGGTGATAAAATTAAATCAAATACAGTATGAGTCATCCCATGGGTTATGTATGCAGAGGAAGGCTTTAGAATTAAGCACTTACAGGATGTATGAGGAATATAGGGGACCTTGCAGTGGTTTTGTTTATACCAAGCTCTTTGCTGGAGGCTTAATCAGTGAAAGAAAAGGTTGGCTGGGAGTCAGCCAAGGGACGTGCTGTCCCTTCTGTGACCCTTGTAGCTTGTCTCTCTGTTCAGCCAATATTTGGCCTATCAAAACAGGTAAGCTGCTAACTTCTGAAGGGGAAAGCACTCATCCAGATGGGTGACTGAGGTTCATCTGCAGGAGCAGTGCTCAAGTCATATTTGCATTTTGCCAGAGCCTCTGGGTCTGATGGCTTTGGCGTGTGGTGGGCTGGCTTTGACCCTGCAAAGCATCTGGGCAAACACGCATGACACAAGTCTAGGTCCTCCACCTCAGAGAGCATGTGCCAGAGAATCCACCTCCTCTCTGCAATGTGACCAGGGACAGGTGGGTGGTTCATGCCTAATGGGTCAGTCTGGGCAGGCTGGGGTAGGTGTGAACACTAAAATTAGTCAAGCAGGTAGATGCCTCATGAGTAACTAAAGTTGGCCCTCCTGAAGCCCATGGTTGCAAGGCTACTTACAGCCCTGCCTCTTCCTCATTGGATCCTGAACTCCACTCATTGCATCCAAGGCTATCCTCCCACCCTCACATCTCCTACAAGTCCCTCTCTATTTGTTAGCACGAGGTCCAGTAGCCCAACTCTCTTCATTGGCTCCTCCACAACCTGCATCAAGAAGTTATCATCGATGCTCTGCAGAAACCTCCAGGACTGTTTGTGCCTGGCTGAGTTGTCCTTCCAGCTGATGTGAGGGTGGTTGAAGTCCCCCATGAGAACCAGGGCCTGTGACCATGAGGCAATATCTAGCTGCCTGTAGAAGGCCTCGTCAACTTCCTCGCCCTGCTCAGGTGGCCTGCAGCAGACACCCACCACAGTGTCTCCCACATTAGCCTGCCCTCTAATCCTTACCCACAGGCTCTCAACTCGCTCATCATCCAGCCCCAGGTTGAGCTCCGTGCATTCCAGTTGCTCTCGCATAAAGAGCAACTCCACTCCCTCGCCTTCCCAGCCTGTCCTTCCTAAAGAGCACATGGCCTTCCATGGCAGCGCTCCGTCGTGCGAGCTGTCCCACCACGTCTCTGTGAGTCCAATGAGATCATGATGCTGGGACCGCATGTAGGTCTCCAGGTCATCTTGCTTATTCCCCATGCTTTGCGCATTGGTGTACAGGCATTTCAGGGAAAGAATTGAGCCTGCAGGTTTCCCAGGAGGGGTGAAAAAGGACCCTGTATAATCATATCCTATCCTCACTTCCCCACAACCCTACTCAGATGACTGAGGCAATGCCCGCACGGAAGGGGTGTCAGAGGAGCCGGGCCCATCATTCGTGCTTGACCACGACCCACTGTGAGATTTTAACATTTCAAATACAACTCACCTTTGTGGCAACAGGGCAGCAGCAGCCACCTTATCACCATGGGTGGCACAGTTCCACAACTCGGTCCCAATTTGGTACCACCACTCTGGATCAAAAATATTCTTACTATTTACCAAAGGATCACTTTTAGAAGTTCACGCAAGAACCTTCCGCGGATCTTCACCCACATTTTTTCCTTGCTATTTCAGGATTTTGAGAAAACCTTCTAAAACCTCCGTCTGTTCCTTTGTTAGGTGTGAGCCCATCGTCCCCAGCCGCTTACCTCTTTCCCTACAAGAGGACTTTAGTCCATGCACAAAGGACGCTTCTTTTCAGCATGATCCTTACACTTTCTCTCGGCCTGAATCCCGGAAGATCAACTGGGCGATGCAACCGACTCGACATCTAGTCAACGTGCCCCACGTTGGGCGCCATTTGTTGCAACTTGCGAAGGAATGGACCCCAGTGTAATGCACCAAAGACATTTGATTGAGCATGAGATAAAACTTATATACCGTACTATACCAGATACAAGGCCTTATTTGTCTACAAGCGTGCAAAACAGTTGCTAATAAACCAATAATCTAAAGGGTTATATTAAAACTAGCCTATCAGCTTCTTGGTCATGTAGCAGCCGGGCAGTTGCTTTTGCTCCTACTTTTGCTGATAGAAAAACACCTGCACTGCTGTCCTTGAGGCTGGTTATCTGCTAACAAGACATCCCGTATTACTGTCCTTAAAGCAGGCCTCCTCAGGTGCCTTCAGACTTTGGCAGCAGCTCAGCTGCTTTCTGAATCACTGTTAGGAGCTTCAACCTACCTACATCCTCTCTAGAAGACGAAGCCTTTCAAAGGACTTAGCCCCAAGTCCCTCTCTGCCTCAAGTCCTCACCTTTGAAATGATGATTGTAAAGTGCAGGTGCCAAGACACAGCATCATCAGCATGTTGGGACTTTAAAATGTTTGTATAAATGCAGCAGCAGCTCCTGTAGGGCTCAAGGCTGAAGTATTTATACTTAGTTAAAGTGACCCATATGCAAAGTAGATTGAGATATTCACGCACTAATGAGAAGAGTTGTCCCCAGCCAATGGCAGTGCACTAGCTACTGTGTCTGCTTTGAAAATGAGATTAATGACTCAATTTGCAGGGAACGCTTCAGCAAGGAGAAACTTATTTTGTTATACTAATTGTGCCACATATGTGCCTCAAAACACCAACTGTGCAAAACTGGACTTCCCTGCGGTGCTCAAGATGGTTGGCCTCTGGTTTTGTTAATGTCGTTGCTCCCATTTCTTTCCATCAGTTTGATCTGTCTGTTTCATGCTGCACCATAAATGCTGGGGTTGGTAAAAATTACTGCAGAACATAATAGTCTCCATTAGCGGCAGAGCAAGAGTCTCTCTTTGACTTAAGCTGCTCAACCCTATTTTCCCAGTGTAATGAATAAAATTCTGACATTGTTTATTTAGGCATGCAATTAGTTTCTAATTGTAATGAAATGATGAATCACTGCTAAGGTCTTTAATTTACTCAATAATTCCCACAATTCTAATGGCATTTTAAAAAGTTTTAACTGTCCGTTTATAGCCGGAGTGTATAATTTTTAAATTGTAAATTTATTAAGAGACTTTCAAAAAATTAATCATTTCACCCGCTTTTGCATTTGTTCCCATATTCAGAAGTGCTGTATAAATGCGTGAGAAAGCAGAATTTGCTGACAGTGGACCAAGATCCACAGTGGGTGCAAATGAACCAGGCAGCACTGAAATCTGTAAACTACTTTAAACCAGCTAAAGTTCTGCCTCAGTGTATCCATTATTCGTACTGTTATTCTGCTTGCGATATTGGATACAATTCTCCTCACATTTATTGTGCTTTTTACACCATTACAGCTCTGACGTCAGTGGGATTATTCAGAATTCACAGCGGAGTTAATAGGAGAATTTCATCTGAAAATGCCATGATAGGCTTTTCCTTTCAAAGGTAAATTAAAGACTTTTTTCCCTGACTTTAGTATGCAAATATTTTTGATGAGAAATGTAGTGTAGGTTTTAATAGTTTGTTTGGTGGTAGACCTATTTTTATAAATCTGTTTATATGCTTCATGCTTTGTTAAATGTGTTTCTGATTTCAGCTGAAACTTTTGAACACTTGCTACATACAGAGCTTCTGTATCATGGACCTCTCTGCTGAGGTTCTGAGAAAAAGGGCATTTTTTTTCTTTGTTTAATTTTGTATTTCTCAGCAAAATACTGAAATGAAAAGAATTATCCCACAGTCCCATAGTTAATATCCCATAGTTAACCCATAGTTATCCCCACTGTATGAAGTGGCCTTTGAAAAAACATAGATACAAATGCCTCTGAAACTGTATAACCCAGCATCATCCTCCCACTTTCACCACTGTGCTGGGTTTTGGGGATGTGGCTGGAAAATATCACTGAAACTGTTTTTATTTTCATGGAAAATGAGTTCTGGCAAATAGAAAGGGGTTATAAAAGTTCAGGATCCGATGAATATCTTTGTATGTAAAACTTGCTTGTTATACCTGGTATTTATGCCGCATTGTCCAGCGCTGTGGAAGAGCTTTCCCAACTTGAATAGCTTACCCCAATTTTGCCATATGCTGCCTGCACTTAGCAGGTCTACAAGGAGGAGTAGAAAACTGTATTAACATGAGACCCCAAACTCCCTACACTCTAAGCAAAGCATCAGCTGAAAGTACTTCACTGAAGCGCAAGGAGCTTGAGGATATGATGTTCTGGGTGCTTTAGTACATGAATTCTTCCTGTAAGAAAGATTTCAAGATGAAAGGTTTTGCCTGTTGAGATGTGTGTATTCATGCTCTGGCCATGACTGGTGGGAAGGAGTTCTTAGAGTATAATGACAATTTAAAAAATTGTATTAAAACACTGGCTATTTTCCATTTTCTTCTTGAACACTGAGTCCAAACACTGAGTGTGGAGTGAGCTCATCTCCCATGGTGTAAAAGAAAGATTAAAGAAAGGGCAAGTATGGTTTTATCAAAGATATTTGGATTAAATTCCCTTTAGTATTTTGTCTCATTGCCCCTTTTCCTATTTCCATGCCGTGATGTGAGAAACCTGCATTCCCAGATAGTTGGTGTGTTTTTTTTTTCCTCAATACTTCAACTTCTTCAACTTCTTATTGAACTCAACCACTATAACAAGGTGCTGGAGAAAAAATACAGTGCCGTACAGAGCTCCAGAGCAGGTATTTCTTTGCTTTGTCTGAAGCTTTACACGCTGCATTTTTCTCTCACATAGCTTTGTCCTGGGGAGAGGTGACCTGATCATCCAATTTGCAGCGTGACTGCAAATACCTCCAGGAAGCAGCCTGGCCAAAGCTAATCCTGTACTTGTTAATAACATACTACTAAAAGGTACTTGTTAATATCGTGATAAAAGTATAGTGATAAAAATAGGTAAGAGATTAAAAGAGATTGTATATTATCATTACTGTGCAGGTAATCTCTAGCTCTTTGTTTTGTTTCTTTTTCTTGAAACCAAGTGCTATACTAAACTATAACTTTTTATTGTTATTTACTTAAAATATAGAAGCATAACAGCAACAAGTATACCAGATTTATAATTTTACCGAGTCCCCTGGTTCTTATGTTCTTGTAGTAGTTGATTATCAGGAAAAAAAAAACACCACTACCACCAAACTATCATACACACACACACACAAAAAAAAACCCACAAAACCCAGCACAAACTGATCATCTCTTTGCTCCCTTTTCCTAATAATTTTAGTTAAGCATTATGTTATTTTTTCCTATCAAACTTGCAGTCATAGCTGGCAGGCTTCTTTCTGCACTGTTACTTCTTCTGTATTAGTCTCAGTGGTTTGCCCTCCCATTTCCTATGTATTGCTTAGCTGCTGGGTGGATGCTATTATGACACATCCAGCCTTTGGTATAAATAATTTATTCTGAAAGTTCAGTATGTTATAATGTGCATGAAGCATCTTGCATTTATATTTAATGCTCCTCTTTTGCCGAGAGCTTTCTATATCCAAGGGTACCATCAGAGAGAACAGGCAGAAGAGAGAAAATTTTGAGACCATATCATTCTATTTTTGTGGTTATAAATGATGCTCTTCTGATGAAGAGAGGAGCAAAGGGTGTTTTTTTACCCATTTTGGAGACCTTGGCTTGGATAACATGGAAATGGCTCTTTGTATCTGGCTGAAGTGTCTGCAAGACACTTGAGTACTCATAAGCAGACCTATTCCTTACAGAAACCCAATGAAATATCAAAGGACAATTGGGTGATAGATAGATGCAAATAATAAAACAATAAATAGAGATGTGGATATCACAACAACAGCCAAGAGACCTTGTTTAATAGATCACAACCTGGGAGTGAACCCACCCCATAGACAGGAGAAGAGAAAGGTCAGAGTTTTTGGGGGAACGTTGGTGATCACTGCCTTGCAGTGCTAAGGGGGCACAGTAATGAGATAAAAGTGCTGTACGTAGTCGGGAGACAGTTCGGTCCTTCCTTTCTTCATGGTTTTCTGCCAAAGCAACAAAAACGACATTGGGATCTGAAGAGTGAATGGGCAGGAATTATGGTCTAGATAAGGTCTTTATTAAAGAAGGTGGCTGTGCAGCAGAAAGTCATTCTTTCACCCTCAAAAAAGGGGTGGTTTGACAGGGTTTGTAAAACCTAGAAGTTTGGATGATGTAGCATCTCTGAATTTATCCAGATTTATCTATGAAACCATATTATGATTAAAAAATAAATGAATGAGTTTGCATTTGTGGATTTTCAGGCATGGTAATTGAATTAAAATCTCCCTTGTAAACAAACAGTGCATAGAGTGCTGATACGGCAGTCATGGCCTACTAGTTTCCACAAAAAATTAAAAAAAAATGTAGCTGGATGCTCTTCAGTGTTTCTATTGACATACTAGACAGTGATATCTTTTTTGCCATTTGCAAACTTTATCAGAAAATGGGATTGGTAATACAGTGAATAATGTCAAAGACAAATTGAAAGAGGATGTGAAAATTCTGGAGAGAAATCAATATAAGGATATAAAACTCATGAAAGAAAATGTTTTATAGCTACTAATTTAAAATATAGAGAGATTTAACTATTTCTTACCCTTTTAAAGAGGCTTGTGTGATGTGATGCAGAAAAATTGAGTCTAAATCACCAAGTGAAGCAAATAGTTTCTCCCAGAGTTTTGAACCATTTGCATGCCCAAGTCTACAATAAAAATATTAGGAGGGACTTCATGGCTGCAAATCGGTCCTTAAACATGGAAAACGATATGACAGCAGCTGCTGTGTGGTATATCACAGCTCAGTAGTTGGAAGGCGAAGCTGAACTAATTCAATTTCAGAATAAGAGGCAGGTTTCAGGAAGAAGGAGGGAGAAGGAACAAAGAAGGAGCTCCCTGGGAACCAGGGCAACAAAGCGCTCCAATGGTTTACCTGAAAAGTAGGCACTAGGAGTCTTTCAAATTCATTCCACAAAGTATTTCAGTCTGTGCTGCTGTCTATGTGGATGAATGAAGAAGAAAATAAAATTTTCTACTTTGGCCTCAGCACAATCCTGGCACTTTGATTTTGAATTCAGCTGGATACTACACTCAGGCAGTTGCTGAATGTTGTGCTTCAGTCAGTTGCCTGCAGGTTTCAAAGAGGGTGATTTTTTTTCTCTCTCTCCTCTCTCTAATCCACAACTGGCGAGATGTAATCAGAGCTGGAAGGAGACCAGAGCTTAAACCTGGACACTATTATGGGTCAACTAATGCTCTCAGAAGAGTCTCCATTTCATCATTCTTAGCTACTTGGTTGCTGTTTCTTCTTCGTGCTCAGGGTCAAATTCTGATCTATTCTGATTAGAGTCTTTTGACTCAGCGACTGGCCTGTGCTATCCAGCAGATCAGGCTGAAGAACCTAACCATCTTGTCCAATCTTAATGTTAACAGCTACAGCTAGCATGATCCCAACAAAATTTTCCTACTTGCATTTTTAAATCATGCTGCCCTATACAAATATGTTCCATGGAAGTTTCTGTGCTGAGCTTCTGTGGACTAATGGAATTGCACTGAAATAAAAGATATTGCCCCTGCTTAAATTAACTGAGAATTTTGTCTACAACATGTGCCATCTAAAGTAGTATTGAAAACACTAAAATTCCCAAACAGAGTGCAATCAGATCATAACTGTATTTGTGTAGGATTAAAAATTCATATACTGTCACATGTATTTTTAAAAAGCCGAAGTAGTGAAAGTGTTTGTATATACAAAACATAAAAAAAATCCTGTCTTCTATACCTGTTTGTCAGTACTGTGCTTATTTTGACATGATGGAACCTGTAAATTGAAACTGGATTTTTCCTTCTCTTAATCCTTTACTATAGACCAAGCCTAATTCCATTTTTCTTTTGCATCATTTTTATTCCTTTGTTATTGCCTTGACTTCAGGTGACTTACTCTAAACTTGCACTGCTCTCAGTAAAGCAGAATCAAGTTCATAGACTTGAGCTTGTATCCATTGATTTTAGATATTCCTAGCTGCTTGCAAACAACTCGGGCAAAATTAACTGCAGAAAGATGATCGAAAATGTGGTTTACTTTCAGGGGGGTTTGCCTTTTATCAAGTATTGTTTCCAGGAGATCAATCTTTTAATTACTTTCTGCTTTCTTCCCAAAGATGGGTATGGGCAACAATAAGCAGGTTAGCACTGGCTGGGAAATGCGATGATTCCCATAGCTAACACTTTTATTCACTACATGCTTCTCTGGAAGGGAATCAGTACTTTCTAAACACGTTGTGAGACTTGCTATTTGGGAAACAACTTCTCTATGCATAGTCTATTTGTAAAAGTTAATACAAGCAGAAAATGCCACTAGCAGCGTACGTCTAAAATGAGCTACCTGCTAGGTCTTTGCCTTCTGTGTATTTGCTGTGCTTTGCTTGCCCCTGGCAAGTTGCAAACAAGAATAAGAAACACGGCTTCTTGAGGGAAAACTAGCCACAAATTCATGGAAAAGAAAGAAACAATAAATAATCTGGGTAAATTGTCCTTGCCATGCTGAATTAAATATACCCGCAGTCCTGACCAAACCATCTGCAGCACAGAACAGGCCTGACTTTCTCTTGCTGTACTGCAGTGCCTTCTCTGAAGTCCGAGGGGCTGATTTCATATGACACAAAGATTTCTCTGCAGATGAGTTTTCATGCTTAACCTTGCATGTGCTCCGGGTCCGAGAGGGGCATGCCAGCTTTGATCTGGGAACCTTACAAGCTCCCAAGCATGTCCCACCTCCTGTGAAAGTACCGCAGGAGTCTGGGGCTGCCTTGCACTCAGGAGCTGTCACTGAACATCCAGACATACCTGGAAACTTCTGTCACTGTGGCAGTGTGCAAAGCTACCAGTTAGGTGCTAGCTAGTGCTTATGGAGTGCATTGAGTTGCTATACTTAAATGATACTTTGTCCCTGCAAAGAGTTTGGGGAGTAATCTGACTACATATCAACTGTATAAAAGTCTTCCTAACACAGCCCGTGAAGCAAAACAATAATTCCTAGTGAACACTGAGGTTAAATTGGCAGAATTTACACCCAGATAAGAGTTGTTTTGCCAGCTGCAGCGTTTTCCTAACATCATCAACCTGGTCCTTGAAGTTTATTGCCCGCTGCTGTGCATCTAGTTGCAATTGTTGGATTAATGTAGTTTTAAAACACACAGCTCCTTGCTTTCTTGCTCCAAAGACAGGTGGTGTTTTTGCTTCACCTGCTGTTTTCTGAAGAGGTGATGTGCGTATGTGCTGATTGAACTTTTATTGTTCCTTTACGCTACTTGGATATCATCTTATGCTCATGTATAGGTCTGAGTAAGGTCTGAGTTGCCATGTGCCATGTGGATGGAGTCAGAAGGAGATTTCAGCAGTTATGTCCTTGCTTAGAGAGCCATATGCATGTAGCTTGTACCTCTTAACCCTGTGCAGGGCAGAGAGCTGGCTCTACAAGTGTTCTCCATCAAGCAAAACAGACCCAACAGGTCTGGTCAGGAAAACGTGCTGTGCCTTTGTCCTTGGTTCACCAAGCAGTATAGCCATAATGCGGTTCTGTGAACGGAGAACAGCTTCAAGCTGTGTAATGCTCAGTATTTTAGTACTTCTAGAATGGTTGAAAACTTTGAGACGTCTTTCATGTCTGCTTGCAACATTCAATAGGATATAGGCCAGTTGGCTCTTCTCTCCTATGGCCTTGTCAGCAAACCTCTCATGTCTATCAGAACGTGTTATGGCCTGTGCTTCCCTTGAGTGTTCACGTTGTTCCCAGTATTGCTGTGGCTCAGGAACAGCCCTTCTCTGATGTTACAGATAACCTTTAGCTGTTCCAGTGCCCTTGCGTAGGTGGTGTCTGCACAGCTCCTGTGGCCTTTGGCAGCCTAGCTTGTTTATCATAATACCCCTCATGTCATACAAATATTAAATATTGGAGCCCTCTGCCTCTCTGTGTAATGCAGTCGATGATTGTAGATGATCTCTTCTCCTCTGCACTGCTATGAATAACTGGAACAACTGCCTCTTGTCCTCTCTCTGCAGCCCTAGTCAACACCCTCTCTATCTGCCAAAACTGCTGCTCTTGGAGTTTCTAATGAGACTCAAGAACACAAAAATGGGATGGGATGTGTTAGTCCCAATTTTGGTTCAAGAAAAGTCAATACTGTGAAAAATACTGTGAACAGATGAAACTGCAGTCTGTGATATAGGAGGCTCAGGTTTGAGCTTCTGATTGCTGGAAGAAAAAGGAATTTGCTCTGGGTTTCTGTCATGTCTTGTGAGTGTCTTAACAATCAGCATATTTTATGCATGTCTTTTTAATGATTATTTTTTTTGCCCATTGCTTAGTTTTATTCATCCTTACAACAAAAATTCTCTGAATTCTGCATTACTTCACAGGCACCGGTAGGTAGTTAGAAGCTTCCAGTCACTTATCAGTTCTATAACTTGCTATTAGGTCCATGATCATCTGTGTTTAGGATGCCAGAACTGGAAAGAAGCAAAGCAGTTTAGGGGAGTGGTGAGGTTGAGAAATGCCCTTGGACTGTAAAATTTGAGGTTATATCAGAGGACATAATTCTGCTCACATCTTGGCATTTAGAAGGGGATTAGTTAACGTTTACTTCTATTGCAAGAGGAATGATAGGGAGTCCCTGTTGTGCTGTGGGAAACCGCTGGTCCTGTGCACTCATGAAGGATGGCATACCACGGCCCAGGAGCAGCCTGCGTTAGGAACAGAAGTGTTCAGAGATGGTTTACGCCTTGGATTTTCCCCCGTAGGACGTGCAGGTGCAGACCCAGGCTCAAACACTGCTGGCCCAGCCAGCCAAGCTTCCTAGTGCCATAAGCTATGAGCGATGAGGAGGCAACGAGCTACGTGCCCTTCCCCACCGTTAGCGCGAACAGATTTTGTGCCTGAGGGAGGAAAGGAGAAGGCACTGTTTTTAAATAGCACGTTACATGGTTTTGTGTTTATGTATGTGCTTGCACGTGCATGGAGAATGCAGGCATCTTTGAGTTTTGCAGAGAAATATGGTTATCTCTAATTAAAATAACCGTACTTATGTGAATAGGATTAAAAAAGGGTTAAATAAAGCAGGAGCCAGTCTATATAGAAGACTGACTGCTAGTGTTTAAGTAGTAAATGTAGTCCCTAGGCAGCCCATCTAATATACACATGTCTCTGAAGCATAAGAGAAGTAAAGCAATTCCCATCTTGCCCCGGTTCATTGCATTAGGGGACCTTGAGAACAGGAAATGGCATCTAGAAATGTGGAGCTCTCCAAAAGACAGACTTTCCCATTAATGTCAATGAAATGATTTCTGACTTCATAATAAAGCCCTTTGCATAATTCTTCCACTATTTATACATCTCATAAAGATTCGGCCTGCACAGAAGAAAGGCAAAAGGGGAGAGAGGGGGGAAAGCCTGGAGGAAAAGGAAAAAAAAAAATCAAATGACTTGTAGGCTGGGGACCTGACAATGAGTGTACCCTGTCCTAGAAAAGAAATGGTTGAAACCGCATCATATTTATTTCAGTAGTGCAGATGAGAGATGGTGTGTTGTATTACATTTCTATAGTTCATATTGCATTTTCTCCCTCTGCTGGCAGTTGGATACATCAAGGTTGTAACTAGTAGAAAACAAAGCCCTTAAAGGGCTGAAACATTCAGGAATCTTCAACGTCTGCAGTATGTGCTGAAAAATTAGGTCATATCATCTTTTAGCTCAATTAGTCCTGGAAATGGATGTACAGATCAAAGCAATCTATTATATTCTTGTAGAGGATTTTAAGCAAAAATAAATGCAGTCCTCTTACTATTAGATGGACAGCAAAAATTTTCTGTTCTTAATGTTATAATAAATAGAGCTGCCTACAAAATCAGGCTTGGAAGCTATTTATGATTTTTGTAAGAACTGTTTCATGTCTGTGTTTTCCGAAGCAGTACTTCCTGGCTTTACATTGTGATGTCTGGATTCTTCCTTTTATTTTATCCCTCCTTTGAAAATATTTCTGTAACAGACAGACCTAGAGGGAAAACGTTGCTAAAGCAGTTACGCGAAAAAGATTCTACCCTATGAAGAAAGAACTACCACTGAAGATCAACTTTGTTCAATGAAATTCTGTAGAATATGTTTCTACATTTATGTAAACTAGCAGTGTTTATTAATAATACTGCCCTATGTTAAATAAAATTGTACAGATTTATTTAAAAAGCTCAGCAAATAATAATAGAAAAATATCCTTATCTTCAGCACAGATGCTACTTTCTGATCTGAGACACTGAGGTATTAACCTTGCAAAAAATGTTGATTATAATGACTACTAACCATAAACAATAAATTTTGGAAATATGTATCATTTTCATGGCAATGATTATATATTGTCTGTGAGGAATCAGAATCAGCAGTGCTGAGTTAATAACCTTAAGTTTCTTAAATATTCTTTGAGATGTCATAGGAAATATTATACCCTTTTTATGGTTGAATAAACTGACCCATGAGGAAGTTTTTTCAACAGTATCTTGGAGTCTTGATCTCTAATCCTTCTTTTATTGAGACACACATCTTACTAAAGGCAGGTAGAGATTTTTGGCTGTTGAAGGGATGCATTCAGAGCATTAGTTAGTGAGATATAGAAGGGACTTGCGTTTGGCTGGCATTTAGCTGGGGGAAAATGCTGACAGATGCTAAGGAATATTCAGGTTAAACAAAGACATCTGCAAGGAGTAGCGATGCTGAGAAGAGTTCTGCAGTCAGCAGTAAAGGAAAACTGAATCCAAGCTGCCGTGGTAGATGCAGGATGGGAATGGGATATCGTGGGACTCTTTTGTGATGCTGTGGCTCAGCTGAAGGGGTCAACTAAAAGTACAGAAAGTGTTCAAACGGGGAAGGCTTAAAAACACATAGTAATGATGCCAGTAATAATAATGCTTAGAGCAGGAGTCCTTTGGATTGATTGGTTTCCTCCCTGCCCTCGCAGTGTCCTGTAGTCTGCCAAGGCTCCATCTATGGAGAGATCTTCTTCATCATGGGCTGCTTCAGCACCAGCTGCAATTTCTCCATGAAGTTTCACCGAGATGTGCACCTTTGCCCTAGAACAGTACAACATCTATTGACTCTCTGCCGTGGTGGGTACCAATGCCAGTGCAGCTCCTTGTTCTAGTTAACTGCCCTGCACTCAGAAAAAGGAGCATCTTGGGTTATTTTTCTGAGGAGTAAGCTTTGTTATGAGATAAGATTAGAGAAAAACTGTGTATAAAATGTGAGTAAGTAGTAGAGGATGAGGAAAGGTTACAAAGACGTTTAAACACCTTGATGTTTTGAGGGTTGTGTAATGAACCCCCTTCAACTGTCTCGGACTCCATCTGTACCCACAACTTGCCCGAATGGTGCAACTTGGAGAGTTCGTAGAGCTGCTGCATCCTTCCTGTCCTATTGCTGAAGTGGCTCCTTTGCCTTAGCCTATGTGGAAGAACCTCTTAAAATGTTTTCTTCTTCCTTTTCTTGCACTGTTTATTCCCTGTGATTGTGATTCCCTGTGATGTGTCATCATCCACAATGTGGAAAGCTCCTTTTTTCCTTGCGAATATCTAAAATTACTGTTTCTATTGCTCAATTAAATTAACATCACGCTGACTCTCTCTATTACAGTTCTCTGAGTATACACTGGTAAAATATTATTTACCATATGATGAGAAATATTAAATGCACACTCTTTTTATCTTGATTCATTATTACTCTCTTTGGGAACCTCAAGTAAAGTTCATGGATGATATGACAGATATGACAGTGGGGAAGGTCAGGAAGGGGTCCCCAGAATGACTTTAATCCATCAGGCAATGGAATATCATTACAACTAGGTAGATAAATTCTACGTATCAAACAGTAAGGTAGAAAAAAAAAAAGTCTAAGAAAAGCTTCTTAAGTTATGTACAGAGGCTTCTGTATATTTTTCCTGCAAAGCTTAATGGGAAAAGTGTGTAGCAGAGCAAGCTGGAAAATAAGAGGTGACCAGGTATGGCCTAGACTGTGTTAGGGGGGAAAAAAAAAAAAACAAAAGCAAAACAGAAAAATTAAATGAAACCTAGGGTGATTAGGAGTGTTTTCTGAATGAGTGCTTCAGTGACTGCTAAGATACATCACATAGATGTTTCTTTTCTCTTAAATTACCTGAATAAAATATGTAGGGAGGCTGTTCATAGTGAACTACTGCTATTTTTGCAGCTTGTATTGTCATTCCTCTGTGGAAGGAACAGATGTTTTGGCTGTAGTTTTAGGGCTACCCTAAGCAATCATTAAAGGTTGCATTGATGGGCCCCAGCTTTTTGAAATGCGGATCTTGGTGTGAGTTTTGGCTCTGTAGTTTTCTTTTGAGTGAAAGTCTCCTTGGTGGCAGATGACACCTCCCCAGGCTTCCATGATATTCCTTCTCAGCTGAAGGCCAAGCTTGGTAATTGAGCAAGGCCAAAACTCGAGCTCAAATAATTGAACAGAGGGAAGATCTGAACTGTTACCTCAATATTATGTATCTAAGGTTGAGTGTTTCCTAAATCATCTGTTTACCCGTTACAGTCTTTGATTTACTTTTCCAGTCTTCACATGTTTTCTTTCATACTGTCAAAACAGCACGAATCCATCATGTTTCTTGGGTTGCACATGGAAAGGGTATCCTGCATGAACACTGAAGGTTATCCCTGAATTGCCTTCAGCAACTGGTAATGGTTACTACTGCCATCTCCAGATAAAATCAGTGCTGTTAGCCGCAGTGATAGTACTCTGTAGTAGAAACTACATATTGAAACTGATAAGAATGAAATGCTGATTTGAATAGCATGTTGCTCTGATAGGATCAGTCAATGTGTTGCAGGACATTGAGTGACTTCAGCTTCCACGAGACTCTGTGACATTTGAGATGTTAGCAGTTCTTAACCTCCGACCTTTACAAAAAAATATTTTTTTTCTTTTCACTGCTGTTTGATAGAGCTGTGTCTATGTTTCTAGGCTTTTTGTTTGTTTGTTCTCCTTTCCGCAGAGCTGGATTAAGGACATGGCAAGATTACCTTTGTTGTAGGGACAGTGCCCTCACTGTATGCCCTGTGGTCAAATGTAGCCTTCACGCATGGGCCAGCCGTTTGCTCGGATTTCCTTTGTGGAAAGTATGTCAGCAGCAGAGCATGATCTGCAGCATCCTGCCGTTTGGAGGTGATGTAAATGGCAATGGCTAGATGATGTGCAGTTACATGTGAAGTAACCGGGATTCAACAACTAATATGAAAGATTCAAACAGACACTGAGCCAATTTTTAAAATGGCTTTGAGAAAAGCAGATAAGGGTAACTTGCTAAGCAACCTCTTGATTGAT
The DNA here is from genome assembly GCA_034781795.1 of Crypturellus tataupa. Classification (NCBI taxonomy): domain Eukaryota; kingdom Metazoa; phylum Chordata; class Aves; order Tinamiformes; family Tinamidae; genus Crypturellus; species Crypturellus tataupa. Next base: position 1,209,889 of record JAWLRI010001095.1, read on the forward strand.
CAAAAAGACCTTCCATTTTGCTGTACTTTTTGGGAAACAATGTGATAAGTGACACTTGGATACCATTAAAGAGGACAATTTAGTTATACCTATTAAGCTGTGCATGTATTTATGACTAGCGTAGTTAGTACGTAAGTGCTGTTAAAAGAAACTGTATTTGTGCATATTGTTGCCAAGCACCTTACAATGCTCCTTGCTGTTCAGTATTCTACATGGACAAGGCTGTCCTCCTTCCCTGAATGTTAGTCATGCTGGAGCAAAGAGCAAATAATCAACACAAAGTCCCAGCGTATGGAAGACTTTTATGAGCGGGTCACATACGTCCATTTTTTTTAAAAAAAAACTTATTTATATTATTTTTATATCTTAATTTTTAAAAAATACACCTATATTTGCATCTCCAGCATGCGTGTCTACCAGTTGTGCACTAAAAATGTACCTGCACATGCTCAAGTAGCTAATTGTACCAGTGAGAATGCAGTCTGTCAATTACTTACATTTTTATAGGAAAAAAAACTACCTTGTGCTGGTGCACTAAATGTCTGCTCTGGTAGATGGATCTAATTTCCTTTCAGGCACCTGAAAAATGGGCCACTAATTCACAGGTGCGTTTTTTTTAGCTTGGTTTGCTTGGCTAGCTCTAAAGAATTTAGTAGCTGAAAGGGCAAAAAAGCTTGGAGGGAGGGCAGAAAATTAGAGGTAGATGTTGATCCCTCCTTTTTTATGTCTCTGTGCACTGCCATACGTTAATAGTGTTCTCTTGTGAATTACGGTGGAGTGAATGTTCATGCTGACCCAGCAATTCATCTATTGTGTGTGCCTGACAGCCTGGGTCCTAATGTTTTTTTGCACTATTAACACATCACAAAATGCAAAGACACGTTAATGCGTTTTTAATGCGTTTTCACTATGTGCTTCTATTGGGCGTGCAGGATGTTGTAGCAGATGGGCTTCATGTAAATATAAAGTACTTTTAATGTAAAGAAAGAGGGAAAAAAATGTCACCTCGGCAGGAACTTGTAAAGTATGAGAACTTTCTCCCACTTAAACCAACGTGATTCTCAGCCTCCAGAGCCACCAGCTCCGCATGGAGCTCAGGGGAACTCATCCCTACTCCTGCTACTGCTGGACCCTGGTCTTCTCCTCTGGTGGCAGATGACTGGGACTTTTATAGGAAAAAATATTGTTTCATCTTTTAGTGCACAGTGTGTGTTGTCAGGAATGTGGGAGATGTCTCACTTGAAAAAGCTATTGATTTACCTTAGGGGAAAGAAAAAAGCCATAATGAAAAAGAGAGCAAGAGAAGGAAGGAAGCATTAGGAAGGATGTGAGGAAAACAGCAGGAGACTGTTTAAATATTCCCCTTTAGGAATAAACTGAAAATGATTGTCACTGCTGAGCACGTTCATCCCACCTATGTGGAATTTTCTTTACCTTTTAATTCGCTTTCCCTTTTTCTCCTTTATCAACTCTAGCCTGCCGTGATTTTTGCTTATGGTGCACGCTCTGCTATACACGTATGCTCCATTTTCATTCCAAATATAAGGTTTTTCTGCTGTGACCCTTGTCAGGAAGATTTTGCTTGTGTGCTGCACAGCAGCCCAGTTCAGTGTGGTGTTGTAGCGTGCAGGCAGTACTGCAGGTCTTCACCATGGGATGTTCATGCTGTATCAGAAGAGGACAGGAAGGTCTGAGAATTTGGTAGAATACAACAGTGGAATGCAAATATGCATTATGCAAAGCATATATTATTCAACTGTTATTGTTGCTTTTCCTGTTGGTATTTTTTTTTCCACAGAGCTGCTAGAAATAAAACATGTAAAATGTTCCCAGTGAGTCAATGCATTATTGACTTAAATTCTTCAATTTATTTTTGCAGAAATTTCTAAACAAGACTGAAGTATTATTGAGAAATGTCTACAGAAAGTAATCTGTGGCCTACAGACTGCTTAAAATCAGTTATAGAAATTCCATATTGCAGTAGGTGGCAAAATACATCGTGTGATGTAGCTTCTGTTGTCTTTCAGAATGAATTAATGAAAATTCAAATTTGAAAACAAAAGTTACCACTAGAAATTCCTATGTGTAAATTAAGTGAAGAATTGATTATCTGATTCTGGGAATATAAGATAGCCATAATACTTTTTATAAACAGCTGTGCAGTGAAAAGTTATTAGTGAATATACTTTACATAGTGAGTAAATGCAATGAAGTTGCCAAATCAGACAAACTAATTTTGACATATTGCTTTTGCCTTTCTGTACGATTTCTAAAAGGAAAAATGAAGCCCAAGGAAGAGAAATTGATGTTCTCAGATACAACGTGGGATTAAATTAAAGCAGAAGAGTCTCCTGATTCTTCTGGAATATAATCTTTTTTATGCTATGGAACTTTTATGTTATGAAAAGAGAGAAAAAAAGGGGGGGGGGGGCAGGGAAATCTGTTTGGTTTTGATTGTTCTACTTCTCCAAAAGAGAAATAACTCAGGGTTTCCATGGGGTTTAGAAGAGGTTAGAATCAGCACCTTCCTGCAGTATTAGCAGCTTTCTCTGCGGTTGTGTTTCTGTGGTATGCAATATGTTCAGGTGTCTTATGTTACTTCTGTCAACCCATTAAGCCACTTATTCAAAGGTAAACACATTTAAAAGGAAATCTAGATAAGCTTCCCTGTTTGGCATCTATGAAAAGCAGTTAAATGCTATATTGTTCAAACCACAAGCAATTGCATTCTCTGTCTATCCTTACCCTTGATTACAATCATAGCCAATTTTCAGGAGTTCAGACAATTTAGTAAGGTGCCTCCACACTTTTCTTTTTCTTTTTTTTTTTTCGCCACTGTCTTTGCAATGTGACCTTTTTACAAGTTATACTGGAACAAAGAAATTCAACTTTGATAGGATAAAGGATACAAAATTTCATTGGCACATGTAAATGGGTTGTTATTCACATTAAATGGTTGCTCCCCATGGCTGAGACCTGTGCATCTGCAGGGAATGCAACAAGGGTGAAGGAAGACTATCACCTTCTGCAAGCCCCCAGTCTGGGAGCTGCTTTTTGCCCTGGCTGCAAAGAGAAACATAACAGAGGTGATGGGGAGGAGAAATGCAATCAGAAAGAACCTGGGGGAAGGCACGGTTATAGTGATCCAGTTCTCTTACTGGACAGTGATGCCTTTAATGAACAGAGAAGGGGACAGGGAGAGGGGAGCAGGATCAAACGAGGAGGCTGCGTCCTGCGTGCACCCACTTTGTTAATTTCCCATGAGAGTGATGAGGTTTGCTCCATCCATAAGTCAGCTCTGGCCTCCAAACAGTTGCAAGGGCTCTGTCAAAGACCCAAGAGATGGACCGATATTTTGTGGCTCAATATAGCCTTTATCCTTACAGCAAATAGGGCATCTGCACCACCTGCATTGATGGCAGTTGAATTTCTCTGGGGGTGCAAGTGTCTCTGTCTGTTGACTCCATGAAGAGGATAGAAAAACTGGCCTCCTGGAGAAGGTGGCTAAAGCATAGGTTATCCTCAGCTCTCCAGTACACCTTCCTCTTATCCTGTTTCCTACTACATTTGAGAATAGAAGTATTTTCTCTAGGCTTCTCCCTTAAGAAAATTGTATTTGGAGACTGCCACAGAGGAGAAAATCTCTGCAGACTGATGCACAGTATTATTAGTTTTTTGTCCTCATTATTTTTTACTTGCCTTGCCTTATTTTTATAGTTCTGCTTTTCTTCCTCCTCACCAGATTGTTTATACTTAGAAAGAAATAAGCCTTCTGCTTGTTGCATAGTCAGTTCTCCTTACATTTTTCTTAAGCTAACATTGGTTTCTGTTGTCCTTTTCCATGTTTAGACATAGCCAGGATAAATTTCAATGACAGCCTTTCCAACTGTTGCTAAATATTTCTCGCTCCTCTCACAGACAAATTTCCATATGTTACCAAATCCGAATCAGAATTCCATAAGGCGTCTTCCCCCGGCCCTCGTCACGACAGCGACGGGGTTCAGCTCGCTCAGGTGGAGCTCCGTGGCGATGCCCCCGGCATCGACGGCTCCGTTGGCCGTGGGAGGATGGAGCTGCCCACGGGCACCTGCTCTGCGGCCGGCCGAGAGGCTTGTGGCGCTATGCCCATGCGGAAGGTGCCCGTTCCGGTGGGAGCCGGGAGGAGCGATGGCTCAGCCGGGAGATGAGCTCGTTCGCTTCCCCCTGCCCGCTCGCTTCTGGGGCGCCTGCGCTGGCACAGCCCTTGCGATGGCCAAGTTACCAGGTGTTACTGGGTTAGCATTAGCTAAGCTTACTGCTTAGCTATCCCTTGGGTTAATTACAGTATTAGGAGATTTGCTGAGAAGTTGTTATTCTCGGGCCTCCCGAACATACAGAGCTCTCTGAAGTCGGGATCCCTTCGGCAGTGCACTGACCTCAGCTGAGGGCTCTGCATGGTCCAAAGGGCGGTGGAGAGGGTACCACGGGCTGCATACTAAAATCCTAAACTCAGCTCTCCGATACCCGTTCCCTTTACCCCTTTTATGCTGTTCCTAGTGTTTTCTGCAGTCTTAAAAATGTCCATTTTTGTTCTGTGAATCTGCAGCTTTGAGCAGTGTTTGTGGGCTGTGATGACTCTTATTGCTTCTCTCTTGCCTGTGCTTTCATGTCCTTGAGTTAAAATCACGTCCCTGGAGATGACCTGGCACAGAATCTGCTGCCTTAACCCGATCACCAGATAACTTGCTGCCTTTCAGGTTATCCAGGGACATTTGGAGCACCAGAGACTCCAGACTCCACAATGAAAGGGGCACATCCAGCACCTTACAGCTTGCTGGCTCTGGGCCTGGGGAGGTAATACCTGATTTGCAGGTATTTTTGTAACATGCCCGTGCATTTGAGAGGCAGCAGAACATTCTGTAGCTCTACTTCACATTTTCTTTTTTTTTCTTTCTCAATTTCTGCCTATCTTTGGAGGTTAGCTGCGAGATGAGGGCCATGGTTCAGAAACTCTTATGAGTATTCCTTAACAGCTTTTAAAATACTTGTATTTCTAAAACATCAAAAGCAGTAGTGACCAGACTATCATCCTTCCAACGGGAGACACATAAACTTTTCATAAGAAGAGCATCTAAAGAATACCATAATTTTATATTAGGCTGTAAAAATTATAATATTGAGGGGGTTGCAATTCCTCAATCTCCCATCAGCTCCTGGTAATAAAGTGATCATTTTGCAGTCCCTTCTATTTTCATTACTTTTGTTGCCACATAAATAAGGTGTCAAAGTTTTAATACTTTGCGAATAGTATTCTCTAAATTACAGCAAAGTAGTATACTACTTTGACCTTTTTCAGTTGTGTGTGATTTGGTTGGCTGGTCTCTCTGTTTATAGTCAACCTGAGTTGTATGACATGAGTGAATGAAAACTAGCTAATGAAAATATAGAATGCTCAAAAAGTGAAGGTGCTATGTCCGAGCATAATATAATATTTCACAAAATGTATAGCATTAAGTATTAAAATTCTGACAAATCATTCTTTGACAAAAGGTATAATGAGATTAGAAACTGCAACAAAGAATTAATCCTCTCTAATAACATAGATTGTACCTAGGCTGGGAAATGGTGTGAATTTAACTTGATCTCATTATAGACCTAAATTTATAATCTCATTTTCCTCTTTAGATGCTTGACTTAAGAAGGCAGCAGTGTGTATGTGTATGTGATTGGGTGTGATACATTCTATATTTGGAAAAAGTTACTTAATCCTTCAACTTTAGGAAAAGTGGGTAATGCTCTACATGGAGGAAGACTCCCCTCCTAAGGTTTGAAAACTTTTGCTGCTTAATCAAGGCTGTACAGTGTCGATTGGCTCTATGCATTTTCCTCGTGTCAGTGGTCTCGACCCTTAGGAGTATGAATTAGGCAGTGAGAAGAGCACACGGGCCTTCCCCCGTCTTCCTTATATATTCAGATGCGCTGTCTGGGCGCTAAGTAGTTGCAGCCAAAGCTCTGACCATTTCCTAGCTGTCCCCATGTGTCCTGAGAGGGCAAAGGACACATGAAGACCCAGCTTATCCTGGTGCCTCTGTAACCAATGCCTTGGGCACGGGCAGTAGCATCTTCCCCACGGGCGCACACAGAGCTGAAAGCAAAGCTGAGGGGACCCCCCAGCCCCCAGCTGGTGCCTCCTCACTGAGGAGAGCAACATGTAGCATCCAGGTTTTAAACTGCTGTCAGGGCTGGATATACAGTGTTCTCTACCTCATCCCTGGACCAGGAATATGCATGAGCAAGGAAGGAGACACTTAGGAGCTCAAATTAGTCCCTTTTCTTAGCAACGTCCTTCACTCCACACCTCAAACACTTTAATCTTTGCCTCTTTATAATCCACCTCCAACATTTTAGCAACATAGAAGTTTCCAAAATGCAGAGTATTTTGGCAGGAATCTGCCTAACTTCAGCATTCTGCCAGAGACTCATACCAGAGAGCTGGGAGGGTGCAAAGAGCCTCTCTCCCAAAGCCTCTGACCAGGAAGCCAGTAACACAAGAGCTCAGGGTATTGCACAGACACTTTGGGTTTTTCGTTTTGCAGCCTCATCTGTGTCACTAATAGCTGTAGTTTAATATCAGTGCAGAATTGAATCTCTCTTCTCGTCCTCTCTTTATGCACGCTGTTAATTTACTGGAGCTCTGTGCAGCAGGTGACCCGGGTGTTTTGCTGCAGGCAGCGCAGGTCTTCATTCTCATTCCTAGGGATCAGAGCCTGTTTTCCAGGACTTCCTCTACACCCTTCTTCACTTATCTACCATTTGCTTCCAGCTATCCTGTTAATCCCTGGTTTCCATCTACCTCCCAGTCTCCTTAAGAGCTGGCTGCGCAGTAACCCATCTCCCCCATCCTCTGCCCTCTCCTGGGGTCTCTCTCGTCCCAGCTGTCAATCCTGGGACTCAGTGTCCCAGACTCCATGGGTGATGGCCCTTGTCCCCCGTGTCAACCGTGCCCCTCTGCTTTGTTAATGCTGTCATTCAGATCTCCCTGTTGTCTCCTCCCAGCTGCCCAAGACCGTAAGAAATCTAAGAACAACAACATAAGATGAGATCTCCCCCGCTGAGCTCCTGCGTGATGCAAATAGTCCCTCCTGCCATATTTCAAATCTTTTCCAAGCATGACGTGGATAACCGAGATTATTTCAAGGCACCGTTTACAAATTGTTTTAATTTGGGCAAGCTCTGAGAGTGCATGGTGTTTTATATTTATAGTCTCCATTCTACATAGCTAATTATCTTGAGGCAGACATAGAAGATTTCTGTCCAAATGATGAAAGTTTGGCAACACTGTCAAAAGCTGGAAACATGTTTAAAATGGAAGTACTGGGCAACCTTAGTATTATGTAAAATTAAGTCACATCTGTAGTAAATAGTTTTTAACTATTTACTTTTTGAACTATTATCACTGGGTAAAAATACTGAAGTTTTGAATAGTCTGCAAAATCTTTTGAGAAGGCAGAGATTTGTTGCTCTGGAGGCGTTAGGCTGCATTCAGTGCGGGCAGTGGCATGCAGCAATGCTTTGGTGGCCTACGTGTGATCAGCCTGCTGTTCTCTGCTGTGAAAGTTTGTGTCTAGTACTAGCCAGTTTATAGATCGTTCTTCTATCAGAAAAGTCTTTTGTTTTCATCTCTTAATACTGTTGGAAAGTAGCATATAATCTGTCATGCTGCTGTGCCACCTGCCCAAGGGACTGTGACCTGTTTGGTGGCAGTGGCATCCCTCTCCAAATTCCTAGAAATGTTATGAAAGCATCATCTGATATCTCCCACCCCGAAGATGTCTTGAAGCTCTATCCCCAAGGTTCACCTCGTCATGAAGGTTCTGTACATCCAAAATTGGGCTCATTCACCTTACTTGGTGTGAATGGCAAAGTCCTTCAGCCTCTGCTTAACTGAGCAAGTCATCATCGCTTCTCAAGCTCATATTCAATAACTTGTTAAGAATTGCTAATTTAAATAGCTTCAGGGAAAATGTAATCTCTTTAGAAGAGATAGAAAATTAAGCATGATTTATATTAATAGCAGTCTGTAAAAGCTTGGTTTTGCTGAACATTACGTCTGTGTTATCCTCAGCGGCCGTAAACTGGTGATTGCCTGTATTGTCTTTGCCATGAAGGAGCTGCTCTGTGTGCTAACATTTAGAGGTAAGTCTATGCTATGTTACTGTGTTTGACTTTGGATCCAAACTTCCAAAAGTGTGTTTAAAAAAAAAAAAAAAAAAAGCTTTAGGGACTTTTTCTTGAAACAGAGCTCATCTTTCAAAGACTGGACGTTTCTGTCGGTGCAAACCTACCGGATCTGAGCCCAAGCAGCCGCTATGCTAGAGCGGGGCAGGTTCCTCTGTGGGTGCTCCGTGGGCCTCGTGATCCTCCTGCAAAGGGACATTACAGCAGCTGCCCTTGCCTGCATGGACAAGGGCTGGCAAAGAGCTGAACCAGGGAATACCGGAACAGTGACTGGTCTGTTGCAGATCTTAAATATTTAAATTCTTGCCTCTTTACCGGGTACAGATCTTGTTTCCCACCTGTGGTGCAGGGCTCCACATGGTGCCAAAGAAGTAGCAACAGGAAAAAAACATGCAAAATACCAGAGATCAGTAAGCTTGTTGTGGTGAGAAAATTATTCCTTTTTTTTTTTCTTTAGCATATTTTGTTTTTTTTGCTAGATAATTAGGATTAAGTAAAACATAATCTAAAAATTAGCCATCTCAATCAAAGAGGTTTCCATGGCGCTGTAGAGAGTTACAGCTTTCGTGTGTGGTTTCTTATTTTTCCTTTGGACTGCATGCTCTTGTTTGAGGAGATTTCCTGCTGTGAGTGGTGTGAATCCCCTGCGCTAGGGGATAATATCATTCAGCTGGGGAACTCGTTACAAGGGCACGGATGGGATGGGTATAGGAGCTATTTGCAATACAATTCTTATGAGGTGTTGCAATAATATAAACAAATAAAAATCCATTTTGCTTTGACTTACTATTTTTCATTTTCATGTCTTTATATTTTCCAATCTAAAAAAAGGGAAAAAAATCATAATTTTTTCCCCATATAATGCTAGGAGGAAGGGTTACTTGAGAAGTTAATTTTTTTTCTTGTGAAGTTTAATGAGAAAATTTTCAACTAGCCACAGCATTAAAATATCCATGTGATGTTTTTTGCTTCCTCCTTCTTGGCAAAGCTGATTTTCAATTGTTAATGAATAAGGAGGATCAGCGTAGCAATAAAATGAAACTAGTTAAAGAAAACCACACTCCTATTTTTCCATTATTTCCCTTGTTACATGTGTGCTACCTTTCATCAACATCAGCCTGTGCTGTGAGGGTGAATCAGTAACCATTGTGCCTAAAACGAACTTGGAGAAGGGAAATACCCTCCATGATATTTTTATTTTCATTATTTACTTCCTGTTGTATTCTTTAACTTGATCCAAATAAGCACAAATGGATATAAAACACTATCAGATAAGGATAGCCAGATTTTAGAGCTACACTGCACTCACACGACACTTCTGGAAAAGTTAAAGCAATTTCCAAGTGATTTCAGATTTGCATCCGTTCCTGGCAAATGACAGGCTCTACTATGACTATAAGGCATTTGGAAAAGAAAAAAAATAAATAAATAAAAGGGGAAAAGGAGTGAGGCTGAAGGTACCCATGTGCCAGCAGCAGCACAAGCGTGCTCTTGGGTGAGCCAGCTCCCTTGTGAGCAGTGAGAACCTGGCATTTGGGCCCGCAGATTGGTTAATTTCAGCTGGAGTTTGCAGAGAGGTTTTGCTACGTCCTGGGTTAGACGTTACCATTGCATTGCTTCATCTTATGCCGGAACAAATGCCCAACTGCCTGGGTGTATCGTGTAAAATATATACCCTGTGCATGCCAGCCACTCTGCTCTCTCCCTACCCTACACTGTCCTCTTCTGCTGCCCTACAGTTTATTTCTCTTTCACAACAATTTTTGGCTAGGATTGACAAAAATGTAAGTGGACAGGAACACATGTTAAATAAAACCAAAGTGTGAAGAAACCTCATAAAATACTGTGTCTGCTATATGTCATGTTCCACAACATTAGAGGCTCTGCAGGAACAGGAGCTCACAGCATACACAGTTGAGGTGCTTTCTTTTTTGTTTTGCTTTTATCTTTTGTTATTTTCTCTGTTCTGAACTTCTGTGCAAAGTGAATTATTAAGTAAAACCACAAACAACTGCTGCTAATGCACCAAGTTGATAGAATATTTTGATCAGTGCATTTATTTGCATATTGCTTGTTAATATATTTAATAAGTTGTTAATAACAGCAATAGTTATTGACCATGTATTTGCACTGTGAGGAAGCTGATTACTTTTTTTTTTCCACCCTTCCTACCAGTGTTCCTGATTTGACCTTTATGCCTAAAATATTTTTGTTTGCAAAACACTGAAGTGGGAATGTGATGGGAAGGATAGTTCTCTCCTTTAGCTTCTCGGCCTTGGATTATGCTGCAGTCTGGGCAATACTGCTGGCATCCAGCTTTCTTTGGGCAAGCTCATATGAGCCAGTACATGTTATCTGTGCTTTTTGTCTTGCCAGTGAACATAAGGCTGCCTTTACATCCTCCTTTTCTGTGCTGCATTTGGGGCCACTTGCATCCGAGAGTGTTTTCTAACCACTGCTCTGCTCCCTGCCTGCTTATGGGCGCGTGGCATATGCAGGGAGTTAAGTAATTGCAGGTCAGCAGATAACATTAATGTCTTGCTGTCAGTGGAGAGAGCTCAGTCTGGGTCAATCAAAAATCATATCTTTTCAGATTTATAAAATTTGTTGTTAATTGGAAGAACAATAGCAAAAGATAACATGCAGCCACGGCCATGATCCTGGTTATCCCTAGACCTGTCCCTCTACCCTGGAGGTCAGGACTGCGGCTACACGCACTAGGGCCTTGACCATCTGCCTAGGAATGAGCGTTGCCTGTCTCTTTGTGTCACCTTTTCAGCATACGCTGAAACCCTAAGTAGGCTGAAATATGCCAAATATTTCAGTAGGGCGGCAGGGCTGGGGTGTGACCCTGCTTGCAGTTATGCCAGTGCATCCGAGGCGCCCTGAAGGGTTACAGCAAACAGCAGGGACAGAAATTTCAGGGACAGCACGAACAGGACAAATGATTTACAGCCTTCTTCTATAAATTGTCTCAATTTCAATTTGAATTTTTATTCTGACCTGGTGTGATCCCTAGTGGTTTGGAACACAAGTCAGACATGGCTTGTTTGAAAAATAAATAAAAATCTGGAAATGAGAAGTGAGATAGGCCAAGCAGTTGATACTACTCAGGCTGACTTCTTTCAAATTAAAAATGAAAAAAGGAAGATGGGAAAGGTGATGAGAACGTAATGAAAGCTGGCATTATCCCAGGTGCTCTGGAGAAGAGTAATTCAGATCTGCCTGCAAACAGGGAGGAAAGAACCTCAGGTTTCTTTCCAAAGCAGAGACAACTTCTATTTTAGAGCAGGTTCCTCAGAGCCTGGACAATCAAAGTTTGAAAAACGGTGAGGACAGAGATCCCGCAGCCTCTCTGGTCACCTGCTCCAGTGCTGGACGACTCTTATGATGAAGAAATATTTTTCTTTACACCCATTTGTAATTGCCCTTAGTAATTGTTGCCTCTCCCCCTTTCACTGTGTGGTTCTGCAAAGAATCTGCCTCTCTCTCATCTTCAGCTCCCCTTAAGTAATTGAAAACGGTACCTGGCGTTATTACCAGGGGGGTTCTGATGGCGATGATGAGTTGTGAACATGGCTCAAGTTGCTCATTCTACTGTCTTTTTTTTTTTTCCTTTAAGACTGAATGAAAAGAAAATGAAATTAAGTATATGCAGTGATAGCTGGAAAGAAGCAGCTGCACGAGGTAGTAATTAGCAGTTAGCCTGGCAGCCTTTTAGCAAAAATTTAATCCTGTGGCTTCATGGTCTTTTTAGTGACTTATTACCAAAAAAGAACCCCAAAAAAACAAACAAACAAAAAACACTAAGTCAGAGATTTTATACTGCTGTGTGGGATTCAGGGACAAAAAGCAGGCAGAAAGTCATGATGGAGGCAGTAGGCTGAGACCAGGTTTGGGTAATCTTGCTTTGTGAAAGAACAGAAGCAGTATGTCGTTGAGCGTTAGCTTACTGGAAACAGGTAAGAAAACTGTGGTCATACAACTTCTTTATTTTGTGTACACTCTTTGTAAATAGACATGATTGCACTGAAGGAATGTGGACCTTCCCAAATTCAGCAATGCATGCTGCACTTGCTGTATTTTCTGTGCTGAGTCAAACACATCTGTTTTTCTGATCCAAACACACTCATCCAAAATTATTGGTTCTAGGACTCTACTTCTGCTCACCACAAAGTTGAGCATGAACATGGACTCGAACACTGACCCTAGTACATATCTTCCACATTCTGACCATCTTCTCTGCAAAAATAAACATTCCCAAGTCTTTAGGCGTGAAATTGGTATTTTCCTATTTTTATTGTAAGAGCATTTATTTCCAGTTTTGCCTCTTTTCCAAATCTTTCTGTCTCTTCACTCAGTGATCCTTTTTGATGTATAGGATGTGTAGTGCCTTTTTTGTGCTCTTCTGTACTTACAAGGAGCATTCTGGCTTCTGTTGTGTTCACATCAGTCACACAAGTATTTCCTTAGTGAGAATTGCAGGTCATCAGGATAGCAGTAATGAGCCTTAGTATATTATTATTTATATTTTATTACAGTGCCAGAACTGTAGTAGGTACTTTTAGTTTGCTCTGTAGCACAGTGAAATCGATAGAAAATGATCCTTAATTAATTGGGCTTCTGTTCCTAAAGCAATTCAGCACTTCCACCGAGAATTAACTCATCAGCCTCTCTTGCTAAGTAAACATCACAATAAATAATATAAATTGTTGCTCTCAGAATGTTTTGTTTTCCTGCAACTCAAAAGGAGCTTTTGTTTAAAGTTTAAAACTTTTATGGTGCTATGCCTCTGGGTATTTTAGAGATAAAATGAATAAAAAATGATATAGGGTTTTATTTAGAAAACTATTCCTGTGCGTCTATGGGCTTGTCATTTTGAAATGAAATTTTCATACAAGCTTTCAGCCCACAGGACCAAGGGGGATCTTCAGATTTAAGAAATAATAAGTATTCTGCCACTCAGTAGATCCCTGAGCAACATGTCCACACCTAAATCTGTCCTTGTCACAGTCCCGAAACATTGAGGGTGGTTTTTTTATTTACTGGGGTTAAATGCAGTGTGATTTTTAAATAGTGCTATGTGCAGCAGGCAATTAATCCATTGAAACTAAGCAACTTCTCAGACTCCTAAAAGATAGTAATTAATTCTAACTAGAAACATCTGTAAAGACACGTTCCATCAGATCATCATAAGGCTTACAAATATGGTTTTCTGTCACAGGAAAAAAAGAAAAATCATCAGGTGCCTCCAATGAAGTCATGGTCTCCTGAGCTGTCAGCCTGTGCTCTTTTTTCAGGTTGAAAGTGAAGGAGTGGAGGAAGGAGTGAGTGAACTCACATGAACACGATGAAGCCACCTGGGACGTGGCTGTGAGACATGGAGTGATTTCATACAGATCTGCGCTCACAAGGTGTGTTAGACATGTCCTTTCCCTTCACCTCCCTCACTCATCCCCTTTCTGTTGACTTGGTGTTCCATATGTGACAAGCTGTGTGAACTGTGGGGAAGCTGCAGCTGGGGGAAAGGTTCCATATGTGAAACCCCCATGCTTAAGGTGGACATCAGCTGCCAGCCATGAGCACCATCTAGCTGGCTCTCACCACAACTACATAGCAAGATGAGCAGATGCATCCAGTAAAAGCCAATGCAACAAGCTTTGAAAGGTAAAGCTTATTGACGTACCTGTGTAGATACTGGGAGGCACCTGGGAGCCTGATATACCTGTATAGACTGTGTGCTACAAATGCATTTCTGGTTTCCTCGTGGTGCAGTGCCATAGCACAAGCTGATCCTGCTCTGAGCCTTCTGCACGAGGCAAGTTTCACAGCCTGAGGACTGAGCTTTTTCCGCCCTCTGTACTGTACAAATGCCAAGTGCGCCGCATCCCGTTTGTTCTCAGCTGAGTAATCCTTGGGAAAGGCAGCGTCGTGCTGAGGGAGAGGCACTGAGCTGCAGCCTGGAAACCTCCTTTTGCCTGAATATGCTGTGTGATTCCTCATCTGAGAAACAGGATTGAGAACTTTATTTGTGTCATTTTTCTTCAGAAGTGTTCTATAAAGATGACTTAATTATTTTCTGTATAGTAACTGGAAAGTGGAATATTCTATCATCATGTTCAAATTTGAGAACGGTATTTTTCTCTTTTTTGAACTGTAGCTCCCCCCACCTTTATTTGTAAATACTGTTTTAAAATGAGCCTCCCTGGACTGCTGACGTAGTGGCATTACAGGATGCTCTTTTTGCTAGTATTAGTGCTGATACACAAGGAGGAGGATTTGTGTTGCAGAGATGAAGATATTGGGGATCCTTTGGACCGAGCCTGCATGTTGTAAAAAGATGACATGGTTTCTTTCTTGTATCTCCCAGTTTAAATGGAGTTTAAATATTTTTGTGGGTTTTATGGCTTGTTTTTGTACCCATAGGATTAATCTTTTCTCAGGTAAAGACAAAATGCTGGCTTTCCTTCCATGTGTGCCACTTGGCCGTATTGAGTATGGAGTGGTGTCGTGTGGGAAGATTTTGCGTAGGAACAGAGGAAGAGCATTGCGAGGACATATGGAAAGGATATATTTGCCATTTAGTATATGAAAAGTAATTTCTAGTTTGGCTGTTATTAAGTTAAAGGAGAGAAATTCAGAATACCCAATGCATTTCCCTATGAGAACTTGTATTTCAAATGAGCCAAAAATGGTAGATAGCAGCAGACACCAAGAAATCTGGTGAAATCTGGATGTCTGGTAAGTAAAATCCAAGAGTTATTTACATGATCTACGTTGGTGGGTTCTCCAGACTGGGCAACTTGAAAACGCTTCTAGTTAGAGATTCAAGAGGAGCTGGAACTACCTGAAAAACACACAGTATCAGTGTCTCAGGTGTACGGTTATGAATCTGCAAAGCCAGCCAGGAGCAGAGAGTGAGGAAGCTGATGATCAACTGCACCATCAGCACCTATGTGCCAGGATGTGTGTCGGGGATGGAGATTTATGCTGATTCAGTGTTTCTGCAGGAAGGAGGATCTGGTTCAGATAGCAGTAGCTCTCTACCCACTGTTTTCAATTGATTTTGGATGCTCTCCTTGTACTGGGCAGCATGGGTGACTGTAAGAGCTGAGTGCCAGTTGATTCATTCCCTTCACCAGGGCTCTAGCAGACTCTTTTCAATACCTTATGTAATTTAATCCGAGGAAAGAGGTTCTTCAAGGCTAGGATCACACTAGCATAAGGGCTGTCAGGAGCTGCAAATGCACATAATTGATGTTACCTTCCGCAGCCCCGCAACGCGCAAGCGGAGCTTCCTTCTTGACAGCTGGGGAGCTCCTGCCATCAGCCAGAACGTGGTTCTCCAGCCCATGGGAGACTTGCTACAGGGTTGCCAAGGAAGACTAGAAATGTTTATTTTTTAAGGTAATGAATGATAATGTATAGATATATTCATTGTGGAACTGATGTCTTGTTTCTCTGAGAAAAATGAATTGTGTTTCTTCCT
The DNA here is from genome assembly GCA_034781795.1 of Crypturellus tataupa. Classification (NCBI taxonomy): domain Eukaryota; kingdom Metazoa; phylum Chordata; class Aves; order Tinamiformes; family Tinamidae; genus Crypturellus; species Crypturellus tataupa. The sequence goes on from JAWLRI010001095.1 coordinate 1,225,595, forward strand.
TTACCATTTTTTTTTTCCCGAATGCTTGGTTTAAAAATGAATTCCTTCATCTCCAGCTATCCCTTAAGGTTTTTTTAAAACCGGGGTTGGTTTAAACATAAAAAATTGTATGCAAGCCTGCAGGTGATCCTCCTATCGATGCGATTATTATTTTCTGGAATTCACTCCCCAAACACCTCACCTGCAGTGCTGAATTTTTCCATGCAGAGGAAGGAAGCGACAGTCCTTCATAAATTGTTCTGCCGTCAGTGACTTGAGACAAACTGCAGGAAGCTGCACAGATTCAAGTGCTGGTGCAGATGTAAATGAATGCTTAAGACAACAGTTCCTTTGACCTTGTTCTTTAGTGTGTGTTGATCTGGAAATTAGGAAATACCCTTTTTCTTTTGTGTCTCCCTTACATGATGTCTCAGCCCCTTCGAACGGCCGGCCTTGCAGCTAAAGCCAGGAGACTTTAATTTCTCTTCCTGTGGATGTTTCAGCCTCCTGGCTTGGCCTCTGGCTACTCCCATGATTTCTCTCGCCTCTGCGTGATTAGTGATATAGGAATAAAGCCATCTTTCTGCTTCCCTGGGTTGCTATAAGGATAAATTTATTGATGTTTATAGGGTAGTCAAATACAATGACTGGGGCACATAAACTCCTTGCTCCTTGGGGAGCAGTGAGTTAAATGCACACAGGGTACAAAGCATTGGTGAAATATCAAACCTCTGTGAATTTATTCCTTTTAATTGTATTCCATATTGTATTTTTGAGTACCTTCTAGTGAAATGGTGCATAATCTTTAGTGCATACAAGACTATAAGGTCTTTTTGGGGATTTAAATTCTAAGTATAAATTTAGCTCCATCAAATTATTTTATTGGCAAGTCAAAATGCACATGCAGATGTACCTTCAGAGTTTAATTTTGTAAACAGGGCTTCATATTCTGCTCTCAGTAAAGCTGGCATAACTCAAGAGTAACATCAGTGGATATATTTAAGATTTACATTTGGGTAACTGAGAGAAGCATTTGGCCTAAAGACTGTAGAATAAGAAGCAGAGAATTAGTTGTCTGTGCAGCTAGTGCAATCCAATTAGAAAACGTATGACTGTACTAAATATTTTCCTCCAATCGGTTTTTACTCTGTTTTAACATCGTGTTTTTCATCCGTCGCATTCTTTTGTTGTTTAAATAAGATTTGTTTTCTCTTGCTTGTATGTCAAGGAGCTCATAGCCTTGTCCAGATACAAAGGCTCAGTGCTATGTTTTTTATGGACAAAGAGTCATCAGTTTAGTAAGAGATTACCTGCAGAGACAGTAATGGTCTAGTGAGAGCCAAAGCACTTTGAAGTATGAAGCTACTTGGCCACTGCAAGTTCTTCCTGTTGCCTACTTTCTCAGTTAAAACATGTTTAGTAGAAGGAAATCTTATACCTGCCTGAACTGCTTTGTTAAAATAGCTACCAGAATTCCCAGCTGATAGGAAGTGTATTGTGATGGACAGACAGCTGCAAGAGGACACACTGTGTCCTAGGTTGCCCTAACCCTGCTATTCAGGGAGTAGTTGCTTTCCTGCGTGCACTGGGAAGAGTCTGCTGCTGTTCGAGCAGCAGCTCGCGGTCACATGCCGAAGTCTGGAGCTAAGTTACCAATCCCTTTCTAATCATTTGGGAGCCCTGGCTGTCCACCCCTATCTGACTTTCAATTTTTCTTCCAACAGCACGTGCTGAGACTTAAAATTTTAATTTCCTTCAATCAGTGCATACACTGCTGTGACTCAAAACTTTAAGCTGTAAATATATACTAAGGAGGAAAAGAATAAAAGAAAATCAACCTGAAAACTGAGAGACAAAACCCCTTTAGATTTTTGTGAAAATATATAGTGGCTGCTACAAGCTAACAAAAACACATTGGTTTAAATGCCTGCTAAGAATTCTAGGTGTAATAAATATAATGGCATCATCTTCTAAAATATACTCTTGATATAGAACTATTTTATGTACAGTACATTAGCACATCCAGAACTAAGGGTGACCTTTGCTTTAAGCAGCACTTATTGAATTGGAAATAACATTTCTCTCTGGAAACAGGTTGTTTTATTCTAGGGAGGAAAGATGTTCAGGCAGAGGAAGACATGGAGCAAACCTTTGCTCTGCAAAGGAAGGCTGTAGGAGAGGCAACAAATTTCAGGGGGTTGAGTCCAGAATCCTACCTGGGGTAGTTGTTTATTTCTTGTGATTTGGTTAGTGCTGTTCATCAGTTGGGCACTACCAAAGTTAAAAAGGAAGGAAGGAAACAATCCACATGCATGCTCAGGTACTCCCTGAATGTAGAGGGAGGATATCTGACCAATTATCGTGCGTTTAGTGTTGCTCTTCACAATCTCGATATGAGCACAGGTGGACAGGTTGGAGTCTGTGCGCAGAGTCATTCTCACCAGCACCCACACTGAGCATGGAGGGTGTTCAGTGGAGAATAGACACATTAAAGCCAGTTTCTCAGTGGAATTTTTTTTTTAATGACTATTGGTGTAACACTGCAGGTCAAACACTTCTGGGAAAATGCAGTGTGGTGATTGCTGTGATTTGCCATGAGCTCATGGTGAGACAGTGACTGAGCCCCAAGGTCCCGACTCGCCTGCTACCTCCTCGCTGCTGGTCACAGCTGCCCTGGCTTGCAGATGTTGTTGTGTGGTTCCTCTGCCATCAAGGTGGAATGGCCAGCACAGCATGATTTCTTATCTCTGCTGGGCCTGACTCCTGCCCCTGCATTAAGTTAGCCACGGCATTGGCAGAAGTGAGTGGAAGGGAAATGTGTGGGCCGAGAGCCATGAGATTCATACTCGGTGCTGGGATCAGGCTTGATCTGTTGGCAGATCATGTACTGGTCACCGCTAGCATCCTGCACGCTTTTGGTATGGAGAAGAGAAGCAAAAAAAAAGAAAAAGGAGGGTGAAGAAAAAGAAGGAACACCCCACTGCTACGTGTGAGCGGTGATGACTGGGCTTTCAATCTCTCCCGGGATAATAACCTCAGAAAAAGAGAAAAACACTGTAAAAATGAATTGGACAAAATGCATGTATCGCTTGTTACACAAAGGGCTATTATTTCTCACTGCATGTGTACTTACCATTATAAAAGTTTTAAGGATAATATATATAAAAAAGAGAGATGACAGCTGCCAAAGGCATTTTAAGATTAACTAGCATAATTGTACTTCCAGATGGAGGAAAGTTCAGAAACAATTTGATATTTTCTGACCTTAGGGTAGTGAAGGTGATGTGTTTGGACTCTGGCAGAGGCATTTGCTTCTTCATGCAGTACCTGTATCTTTATTCCTTCTCCTTTTGCGAGTCTATTGGAGCAGCGGTTGCAATGGCAGGGCGTCCGCAGGGAGCTGTTTGTTTTGTGGAGATAACGTTGCATCGTGGATGGTGCTGAGCAAGGGCAAGGAAATTGCAACTAGGGAATGGGGCAGTAGGTACAAAAGTATGTGCTGAGAACGAGCACCTGCTTCTCGTACCAATCCCCATGTGTACAACCTAATGAAGAGCAGCACTGCTTTCTTTATCGAGGTGAGGAATGGGGCAAAGCAGGTTCCCAGTAAAGGTGATAGAGAAGTGCCTTTCTGGATAGCAGAGAGTTTTGAAGTGATTATTCTTCTGGGAGAAGTATTTGGTCATTGGAGGAAGGCAAGTGCTAATTTTCAAAATTTCCTTCTGTGTTACCTGGTCTTCCTTTCAGATGAATTTCTCGTCTTCATTTCCAAGCAAAGCCCACGTGCCCCCTTGGCATACCGTTGTCCTCCTTGGTGGCAAGCAGCCTGCTTTTAGGGATGTTGAGCATCAGGCTCTTGATCAGGGCTGCACAATCAATTTGTACATCAAATTCACTCATTGCCACTTAGCATCAGGTTTTAAGCTGTCCTGCAGAAGGAGCGGTTACCTGGACCTTCAGCCTGTTGTTCCACACTAATGTCAATATAGTGATCCCCCAGGGTGCGAGGTGGAGCAGAGAAGGCAGTGCTTGTGCTGTCGCATCCTTTCTCCATTTATTTCAGGAAAATGTGGAAATTGTAGCTTTTTTTTTAAATCCTAATAGGTATGCGTCACTGCCCCACTTTTTTTGCTAGTAAAAATAATGAGAATTTCAAGGGTGCTGTGCTTATTCGGTGTGGACCTCTGGCAGCCAGAGTATTTCTGTGGAGAATATACATTAACTTATTTGGTTCCTGTGCAGTAGACATCTGTCCTCAGTAGGAGCAGTGTGGGAATTGCTCTGCTGGGAGAGTTTCCCAGCCTCCTTGCTGTATTTCAGGGTCAAAAGCGAGTCAGTCTTTGGATGCTTTTATGCAACTGTGAAGCAGAAATATAAATATCTAATAAGACTACAGAACTAATGATGAAAAGATGTAATTAGACTTCAATAATTAAAAAAAAAAAAAAAAAAAAGAAGTTTCCTTGCACAAAGAAAATATTTTAAGAATCAAGCCAACTCTTCTATTTCTCCCTTTTTGAGTTTTGTAATAGTTTTGCTTTGTTTTGTTTTGGAACTATTACCTCTAAATCATGTTAAGCAGTGCTGAAAGCAAAGGGCATCGAACTAATGGAGGAACTATTTGTACCTCCCGTGGGCTTTGCAGGACATTAGATAATGGGCAGTAAGTACTGACTATGTAATGGCACTCATTTGAAGGGGAATTCAACTGATTTTCGGACACTATTCTGGAGAAAGTTTTAAAACCTCACATATGGTATTTTAGATGCTGTATGAGCATCAACAGAATATAATAATGTTTTATTTTAGTTCTAAGACACCTTGAATATTAGCACAGATAAAATAAGCCGTCATTAAAGGTATAATTTTGAGATAGCTCTTCCACTAAAGCAAATTAATTTTATTGTGTGATCTGAAAATGTTGTTCCTCTGAAGCAGAGGAACACAGGTACACTTTATAGAGACTTAAACTACAAAATTTTGATGTGAGGTGCATTCCCACATAGAATCAGGCTGCTCAAATTGCCACTGTCAGGGGCTCTTCATGTCTTCTAAGAAACTTAGCAGTAAAAGATGATCTGGTCATCTGAAGGATATTAAATAAAGCAGTAGTAACAAAGGAAAATGTCAGCTGCAGAACAACCTTTGCACTGATCTTCCTGTGCTATTTTCAGATTTTGTTTTATGGTATTTATGTTATGGAGGTGCTCAGAAGGTACATTGTTATTTTCTAAAATTAAAGATGTTACTAAATTCTTTAAAAAACAGCTTTGAGAAAAAGGTGAATTAATGATTTTTTGAATAGCAAATATATGAATTTATAATGTATTTCTTTTAATAATTGCAATGCCATTATATTATTGGTGTCTTTTAACAAAACATAAAAGAAATCTGGCAAAATATATTTTAAAATTATTTTATTCCTGAATAAAGCTATTACTGATTATCTTCCATCTTTTTTCTATTCCCTGATCATTATGAAAAGTGCAAATTATTTTAATTCAGTTATTTTAATTCCACATAAAAAGGAAAAAGTAATGATCCTACTGTGGAACAAATGGTGACAGACAATTTTTATAAAGGTGCAGCCCAAGCCAGGATTCTAAGTTTGACTTGTAAGAGTTTTGATTAAAATGTACAGACTTTCCTCGATAATTAAATGCCATTGACCAGACTCTTAGGGTATGAGCATCATGAAAGTGAGATTTGTTATCCTTATAGTTTGTTCATTCATTTCATTATAAATGCAACCCCACAAATCCAAACCTCAGATCAGTGAAGTTATTGATAGTGTGTCATTGCAGCGGGGGAAGAAAAACAGAAAAAAACAGGAGAACAGTTTTCATTCTTTAGCTGTTCTCATTGCTTTAAAATAAGAGGCTGATATATGACATTCAAGAATAAGTAGAAGTTATGGCTTTTTTGGACTGTTGTGTTGGTTCACTACAAATGACTCCTGCTTTCTGCCATTGTGACCATTGCTTGCTCTTTTATTTTGAATTTTCCTTCCTCTCAGCTCTCTGCTACCCAACTAACGCAAGATTTCCCCCAGTGCCTGGGTGTCCAGAGAGCCTTCACATTGCACAGTCCTTGTCTTGCAGTTTCAGCTTCTCCTGACTTTTGGACCGGTGCCTTTGAACCCATCACTCTGCTTGTTCCCAGTTGTTCCTTCTCATTTCCCCTTGCGCCTTCTCTTCCTCCTCCTGCAGGAAGAGCGGGATTGCCCCTGACATCCCATGGAGCACTATGCAGGCTGAGGGAATGTCTGTGGCTTTCTCATTTTTTTACTGTCTTCCCCCTGGAAAACGTAAGCATCATTTCAGATCCAGAAATCAATGGGGAGCTATTTGGAGAATTTCTCCCAGTTATAAAATAATTTCCAGACACCTTTGAGTTTGTTATACTTGCATTTATTTATTTTTTTATACCTATCTTTGCACGATTTATTGTTTACTGATGAAAACATCTTGATGCGAGAGTGGGAAGCAGGACCAGACTTACCCTGCTAACCTTTGGGAAATGGTTAGCAACATATTGCCTAATGACCTGCAGTCCGTATGAGTTTTACATTGCATCCCAGCATAACTTGAAACTATATCACCATATGGCTGGCAATGTCTGCTTTGGGTATCACCGGGCAATGTGAAATGAGTCAGAGGAACGCATCAGGTACCCTGCAAACTGTTGTGCAAAAATTCAGGGCTTACAGTTTCCTCTCCTGGGAAGAGAGAGTTTGGCTGAAGCTGTGCTAAATTATGGAAGAGAAAATCAAGTGCTATAATTGTGGGTGTTTATCACAGTTACATTTTTTTTCTATTCATAGAAATTTGATCTGAACAGGGTAAATCTGTGCCCGCAATATAAATGAGATCATCTGCAAACAAAATAGATGGAAGGGATGATCTTTATTGCTTTGTTTTATAACTCTTCTGTTTGAGGAACTACTCTGTTTTACATTTTCTCATATTCCTTCATGCTAAAGAAAACACAGTATAAAATACCTCTTCAATTAAAGCAATTTTTGTTTGAGGAAGAAAATAAAATAACAAAACTTGACTGAGCAGTATCACCGCCGCAGACATGTAGGGAAAGCACTGACGGATGGTGTAACTCTTATTAATGTCTATGCTGGCAATAATAGATATCATATTTTCTTGCTATAAGCACCTGTAACTTTTAAAAATTTTGAACGCCGAGGCTTTGTCATTGAATGACAGAGTAGGCAGAGAGGTTTTGACCACAAGGAATCCCTACAGTTTGTTTAAATCTTTGTTATATTGCGGCAATATAGAGTTATACTGTTATATCAAATCCAGATACCTTCGTATCACCTGAGCACCGCTAACTTTTACGCAGCTGGACCTCTCCTTCACTATGGATCCTGATGAGGGAAGCATCCAACCAGGACAGAGTTGGTGTATTAATCCATGCTCAGCTGGCCGCATGGTGCTCCATAAATAAGCAATATTAGAAGCAAGAATGTTTGGGAAAGAACTATGGCTAGAATGTGACATGCTTAAGCTATGTTTCCCTTCAAGATGAAGCAAGAGTTAGTCACCTCGTGTGCACTTGAGGCCCTCAGGGGATCCCCCTGGTCCCCGCAGCTCAGCAGGACATTGTTTCCCATGGCTCCTGGGTCTAGCTGTCAGGCTCCTGTCTCGGTGGACACCGGTTACCTCTGCACCCAAGCTAGATGTGTCTGTGGTCCCTGAAGAGCAGGGCAGCGCGTGTTGGGCAGGCAGTGCCTGTGCTAGCTCCAGGGCTTATGGAGGCAGCAGTTTGTTCTGGGAATTGGGAAGCTGTAGCAAGGACTACTCGTACTGTCAGCGCTCTTGATCTCTTTGACAGGTCCTGGTGGCACCTAGGCAACGACTTGGCAGGCAGAGACAGCTGGAGAAAGTTGGTGGAAGGCATGTGGGGTCATTTCTTCATCTCTCCCATACTGTCTCGTCTCTCTTCCCCCGCCTCACCCATGCTTTTTCATAAACGTTTAGACAATTTTGCTAAGCCATCCAGTGGAGCTACAGCTTGCATTCAGTCTCTTAACAAAACTATTTTCATTAGAAAACTTGGGACCAGCGTCTTTCAAAATCTCTGCTGCTGTGAGGTAGTCTGCATCCAAAACATTGGTATTAAACTGCCTATGGCTTACTCGTTCAGCTCCCCCAGGAAGGAAAGAATCTGCCCCAGAATTTTGCCTTATACTGTAAGGAGAAATAGGTGTCTCAGCGTGATCTCTAAAGCTGAGGGTGCAGAGTGGGGACCCATAGGGAAGCAGGAGGGTGTCAGCCAGGGGCTGGAATCCCCTCTTGGAGGGCAAGCACTTCCAGCAGCTCTCTGAAACAACCTGGTTGCATGTTCCTCTTCTGAAACTGCAGCTGCCCAGAAGAGCAGAAGGTGATAAAATCAGGAGAAAGGAGCAAGTTTTGTGGCACCAGAGAGACAAAAACAGCCATTAATCATTAGATGGCACATTCTGGTAGAAGATGCGAGTCCTTGATTTCCTAGCCCTGCTCTTCAGGCTGTTCATGCATTATATTTGTGAAGAAAATAGGGTTTGTTATCACTTGGGTCTATCATTATCTTTGCTGAGGCCTATTAAATCGACCACATTATATGTGAAGGACAGATTTATCTGCTGGGTTTAAGTTATCTTTGATCTTTCCAAATAGATCACTCTCTATTTCCTCACAGTCCATCACAAAAACATATCCAGCAGCCGGTGCCTTAGGTGTAGGAGAGCGGTCAAGACATGAATGTGCACCTGCATCATCTGTGCCTCTGAACACCAAAAGAGCTGTTGACTTGTCTGCTCTGTGTTGATTCCCATTGGCACTGCTTTAACCTACATTGACCGTCTGCTGTCCATGCGAAAGACTGTTTTTCTGGGTTTTGTTTTGCTTTTCACTGTTTCCATCTCAGCTGCGGTTTGGTCAGTCATAATTTTTTGTCAGCTTCTGTGTTATCTAGTACAGCACCTTGTTTTAAGAATATTAGGGGAACAACTTATTAGCAGAAACTGTATTATGGGGAAGACTTGCTGCTTAACCTATAAGAGCATAAAAACAGAGATTGTCAAATGTGAGATACAGCTCTATTCAAATTGCACCCTGTTTTCCACCTCTGAGGAGCTTGTGTGTTATGGAGACGTACAAGTTATAAATAGGGCAGCAGATAATGAGCCTCACTGCAAAGATATTCCAGAAAATCATTTTACTTTGGGGAGAAGCTCTTTTCAGGAGGCTTTCTCATTCTGAAGCTTCAGTCCATACTTCTACTATTCCCTCTCCTGGGGCTAAATCAAGGCAATGGGGCCTGACTCTTCAGAAAGTGTTGAGTTTGCCACAGATTTAACTGCAGCTTTTCAGTTAGTTCTTCTGCAGAATAAGGCATTTCTCTTAACCTAGATTATAATTTGAGAAGGGGTCCAGAGCGATGAGCAGATAATGTTACCATACAGGACAAGGAATATCTGTGACAGTGTGAAATGTCTTTGCAGGTGCGTGAAACTTCATCATGCCAGAGCACAGCAGCAAAGGAATTGTGACTTGCAGCTGTGCTTCTTGACCTATCTCCACTTGCCTCTTCTTGCTCCAGACACCATGTCTAAGAATTATGTAGGGCAAAAGCTCCCTGTTGCTTTGCACTGCCATCCTCTCTGCTTGTTTGTGGTCCTTGCTTTTTACATGGCAGCTGGGAGCCACTCTGAGTAACAGGAGAAAGAGGGGAAGGAAAAGGTGAACCTGATGCCCCTCTAGATCAGTGTATTACTACCAATAGATTATTTCCTTTTTTTTTTTTTTTTTTTTTTTGAGTTCTGTGTGATGCAGAAAATAGGAGCAGTGAAGTACTAAAAATACCCTGGGTTGTCTCACAATATGGAGTAAATAAACATAAATCACAGAATAAAATCTTAATTTTTAATGCTTTTATTTTCCTTTTGTGATGGATTCTTTTTTCCTTCCCCTTAAAGTTCTAGTGGCAGTTGGTTGTTATACAAAGCCTCCATTAGGAGAATATACTTTGTTGCTATAGCAATTCTTTCTCGCTGATATTTCATTGCACAGAGCTGCTGTTGTGGAAAAGGGTAAAAAAAAACTCAGACAAAAAAAGTATGACTGACCTCCTTGCAGATGGTCAGCCTCCCTGATCTCTTATTTCTGAGCAACTTTTAACTATATCTCACAGTAATCTATATTCTGGTAAACACTTTGTGCTAGGCCCTATCTAGGAAGGTTTATCATCGCTCTGTAGGAGGTCTACTGCACACAGCAGGACACACAGCAGCACAGTGTCTAACATAGCAGATATAGATTACTGTTAAGATAAATTCATCCTTTTTGATCTGAACATTTCACTGGCTTCCAATCAAAAGTCTTGATATCATCCTGTCAACCAAAGGGATGTTATTAAGCAAGGAAAGAGTTATCAAAGGTTTCCTCAAAGTTCCTTTTATAATGATTTCTACAAGAGCAAAGATATATATTTACTGGGGGGTGAATGCAGGGCTCATCAAAAGCACTAGACTAAAATCCCTGTAGACATAAGGCCTCTATGCATCATCAGATACTGAATAGAAATTGCAAGTTTTTCCTGCTCTGTCAAAGACAGATGCATAAATCTCCAACTAATTAGGCAAGAAATAGTCATTTAGTCTGTCTTCAGATGGTGGGCTGGTGCTCTCCTTGCCTCGCAGGATGCCAGCAACAGCAGCTTGTAACCACTTGTCCTGGGTCCGGTGCCACTTATGCTCCAAGCGCCCACAGTTGTGTGTGCCTCAGCCTGGGAAATGGGGAGACTGCAGGATGGAGACTGGCTGTGCCCCTGTCTGGGAGACCAAGGGACAGCGAAGTCCCAAGGACAGATCTGACCCCAAGATTTCCAGTTTTGTTAAGGGGTGCCTGGCCCATAACTCTACTGTGATGGAGGGCAGCCGTGAAGATGAGGGTGAGGTGGAAGACTGTGAACATAACGTGAGTTTGGGGGAGCAAGAGTCAAGGGGAGAAGAGTATGTGTGAGTGTTGCATGCAGCAGTCCTGCCTGTTGTGACTGTGTGCAGGACCACCAGCAGCAAGCATGGGGCCTTCCACATCTCCATAGGTTCCTCTGTGGGTCACCTGGAGCTGACTAAGGCTTTGACTCCTCCTCCTCCTTTCTCTGCACACCTGCTAGGAAGCATTGCTGTCCCTGCAGCCAGGGCGATTCTTGGGGGTCTGACACGGGTCCCTGCCTCCATCTCTGACCTGTGTTGCGGCTCATCAAGGAGACACAAACGAAAAAAGAGCTATTGCACAGTCTGCGGCCTGTGAGACTGTGCAGGCTGAGGTGTGAGGCAACAAGCAAGGGAAGTTGCTGGAGGACAGACATGTCCAGCAGAAGCCACTTTGGACATAGTTTGCTGCTGGACTTGCACCGCTCTGAACAGAGACCCTAGTGCTGGCTGTGACGTCCCTATGGTGTCCGTCACTGTGCTCCTGCAATTGCACTGAGGCCTTCGTTACACAGGGAGGAGCATCAGGCAGGAGAGCAAAACTCACCACTTCCAGCTCAGGTATGTTTGTATTGTGGGTCTGCATAAGACTGATTGTCATTATCCAGGTCCCTTAAATTTAAAAGTGTGAGTTCCATAGGCGTCTGTATTTTACCAAAGGATGTACATATGAGAGGGGAATTTACAGTAGTCCTAACTCTATCTCGTTAGCCCACTGCTACGTATAAACCCTGTGGCATTTCCCCATGAAGCCCTTGTTGTTTAGGTGCTTATAGTTTTGTATGCTTGGACTGTGTCCATAAGCAGAGCTTTGGGGAGCTGCAAGTAAAATGTGTTCAACTATCTTTGAATTGTCTGCACCATATATTCCATATATTCCCTCCAAAACACTGCATGTTGCTGTTTATCCTTGTAGTAACATAAAAATGAGTGAACTGATTCAATTAAACTGGCTTGTTTAGTAAATCTTAGAAAGATTTACAAATGCACCTAAAAAGATGCAATTTTGAAATAAGCTGCTTGCTGTGCCAAAACAATGTGTATTTGTTTTTCTGGATGTTTTTTCCTATGTGCACATGGTAGACAGAAGAATTTGATGCAGTGATTTAAAATATCTGGGCTTTCGTGAGATCCTCTAAGTTGACCTCAGGTGGCCAGAACTGTTGCTATTACCTCGCTATCATCCACTCAGCTCTGAAGGAGACTGTTTCCCCGAGGAAAGAAGTTTCCATGTTGTTGGGCTGCCTCTTGCAGGATCTTTTTTCACAGCATGCTTGCCTGGTGCTTACAGTTCAGCAGAGACCGATAGTTAAAGCCTGGAGGTAGCGTCTTTTACTAGGCTGCGGCGTGCTCGGTCTCCAGCTGGTGAGCAGATTGAACCCCAATCACATTTTCTCGCTATTTTTCTTAAGGGTTGATCGCCATCTCACATCTACTGAGCCTTAACAAAGGGTGCTGAGGGAACAGGGTGTTCCTTCCACTCGTGACCACGTGGGCTAAGGGGTAGAGCAGGTCCTGCTCCCACATACCCCTGTGGTTGAGTTTCCTGAGCATTTCTCCTTGCAGAATGTGGTGCCCCTTGAGTGATATCCATTCCCTCTTGTGAAGTAAGTAAATATAATTACTCCCACTTTATAGATAGGGACTGTTGCTTGCCTGAGATTAAAGGTAAGGGGGGAGTGTGAAGACGCAGGGTTGATATCTCTGCAAAGAATTGCTGTGACTTTTTGCATGCAAATTGTACCTGAAATCTGTAGGAGTGGAAAAGAGCCCTTAGATTATAGCTACATTAAATAAAAAACAGAGGACCGTCTACTGTAGTCTGTGTTGCATAAGAATCACTGGATTTCTCTGAGGAGCTATAAACAAAATGGCAGCATCAGCCTTTATGTTCAGGTTTTGATTCCACATTTATTTAGATGCTGCTTTCAAACTGCCAGAAACTTTCTTGCCATGAAATTTCCATGGGGAATTTCATTTAAAAAAAAAAAAAAAAAGGCTTTATAGATTTGTGAAACTCAAGCTCTTCTGTTTTCATTTCTTAGAATCCTTGTCCAACAGGACATTTTTTTTTATGTGCAGTCTCATCAGAAAAACTGTACTAGCATTTATGAGCCGGTTACAGATTTTTTTTCGCAATAGTGAATATAATCAATGGAAATCCAAAGAAGTGATGATAATTTCAGAATCCAGGACATGAGATGTGTAGCTAAAACCAGCCCCGGTGGCTGGACTGTGCAGTTTTGTGATGTAAATATCCTCATAACTGTTAGAAAATATCCTCTCCTTCTCCCTCTCCTCGCCAGCAGCCCCCTGCATCCATTTTGGTCCTGCTCTGCTGTAGTTTCCCACTGTAAAATGTATAATAATGATTGCCCAGCTCCAGATGTGTTAATAGCACAGACAGAGCTCAACTACATTTGGTCTCACCCTGTCTACCTGCGACTATTAACCTCTGCGTTCAGAGTGGTGTGAACCTTTCTAACGCACACTAGTCTCCAGATGTTTCCCTGTTTGTGCTATGTCAAATACAAAGATTTGCTAACAGTGAGGGATGTTATCCCACAGGCAAGTCCTCTTGGCTTCTGTCTTGCAGGCCTCTTGGCTTGATGCTTGCAGTCTGTCACGGCTGGGCTGCAAAAGGGGACCAAGTGGGGTCTGATGACTTTTGTGTGTAAAGTACAGCTAAGTTTGCTATCAGTTGGCTAAAAAGGACATGTAATAGTTTGAGGGAGTAATATAGCTTGGCATAAGCATTAAAGCAAAACTCCTTTACAGTTGGACATGATGATCTTGAAGGTCTTTTCCAACCATAATGATAATATGGCTCTGTGATTCCTTAATAAATGCCATACCACAGCTGCTGCAAAACAGCAACGACTTCAGCTCAGCTGTCAATGGGTTTCATGCTAGATAATGTGGAGGTGCTAAACTGATCTTAATGCCTAAGTAATTAATAGTAAAATATTTTTAATATGACAGGTAACACTGATCTATGACTACTGCTGTAGCACTAAAAGCTGAGCAGCTGTATTATTATCTGTCTTTTCCTGTGTAATCTTTTTAGTGTGAAATGTCTTTAATTTTAGTTTGCTGGAAGAACTGTGAAGGAGTGAGAGAGTCAGAAGATATCAAGTATCTGCCAGTTTACAGAACACACTTTTCCATTTACGTGTGCTAATGCAATATGAACAGTGACTTATCATCAATTGCTTGAAGTAACTTATATGCTGCACTTTTTCGTGCTCTGTTCTGGAAACAATAACTATATATAACTAAACCCTAGCGTATCCTTTGTAGGAAAAGCAAGAAAAAAAATAACAGAAAGTGTTACTTGTTATAGCATAGAACAGCCTGATCTAACAGACATGTTGAGAGTGCTTTGAAATGATGCTTACATAATACGAGGCTATGTTTACATCCTAGAGCACACAAAATGCAAACCAGTACAGTCCTATCAAAATATCTGTCTCTGTCTTGAAGAATTTTTTTTCAGATGAATATTTAGGAAGCAGCTCCTTAAAACCGCGGTTGTGTTTTTAGGTCTTGTGAAGCAGCACAGGCAAGTGAAACAGAACTTCAGGTGCAGAAAGGATATGTTAAATGAAGTCTGGTCCCCTTCACTTAAATAATTATTCATTAAAATTTCAAGCATATCAGCTCAACAAAATATTGTGAAAACCATGCAATAACATTTGGTAATGCAGTTACTGCAGCCCACTTTCTACTCAGGTTATTGGGGATTTGTGTGCACCACATGTACACATTATAAACCATCACTCTGTAACAGAAGATGTGTATCTGTCTCTACGCTACTGCATACCCCGGGAACACCTTCTATATACCTGATGCTGTAGCAACATTGAATCCAAGTAGATTACGTTTCTCAGTTTGAACATTAGTCTTATTTTGGGGGGATTTGGAGCACAGTTTGCCTTGCTTTAATTTTTATGAGAGCTTTGGGGCTTTTCTCTCACTTGGCATATTGCAGTGGAGCAGGACTTCATTCGTGATCGTGTGTGGTGCATTTTTAGAGGAAAATAGTGCAGAAAGACAACAGACCATTTTGTGAGAGCCTCCTTTCCGTAGACACGATGCATAGACCGGGTTCCCCTGCTTCTGCTCCCTAGGCTTAAGGCCAGTCTCTGTTCTAGGGAAGCTGTAAAACCAGTTTCTCAGAAATCTGTGAAATCTGGGTTATGACTTATTCACCACTACTTTGCATGGCATAAAAACAAGTGCTGGGTGTCTTGCATGTCCCATGTTCAAATAGAAGAGACTAGGAGCCCCCAAGATTCAGGGTAGCTGAAAGAAGCTCCAGCATTTTAGAATTCCGGAATTTTAGAGCCACTCACAGAACTGTAGGACCCTTTGCCTTCCCATCCCCTGCAGTTTATCTAAGACAGATGCCTGATCCCTAAATATTTTTTTTGAAGCAAAATGGCCTTTTTCACTCTGGCCTCCTGGAAGTCACATTTTTCAGTGTTACTCAGGTACCCAGTGGTTATAATCTTCTCTAGCTTTTGGTCTAAAGGATTTGTTAAAGGCAGAATATCCCCAAAGCCCATGTGCAAGGCCAAGCAAATGGGGCTAGTGTTCCCTTCAAACATTTCCAGAGCATGGGATTGAGATGAACATAAAATATATTCTGAACTGACACTTATTTCTGTTGTGATCTTCCACATAATCTTTCTTCCATAATAACTTTTGAGAGTTTCTTGTTTTAAACAAGTTCCTCAGTCCTGCAAATATATCTTCAAATATAGATGATAAAATCCAGAAGCAATACTAACAGTATTCAAATTGCTGAAGGCAAAAATAGGAGAGAGTGAGAGGCGTGAGAAAGAAAATCGAAAGACATTGGAGTGATGCCTGTGAAAATTTAGTTGGCCTGTAGCTGGGCCATGTATTGGAAAATATGTGGCTTGAGCAATCAGTATTCTACTTCAGGGGATGAAATGAAACTTTTGCTCTGAAACTAATGTGTGAAATTGTTTCCTTATGCCAAAGCCCACTTAGCATGTAAATTCAAAAAAGGGGAAAAAAAAAAAAAAAAAACACTTAGATCTGCTTTCGGTGCTTTTACTAGACTCTTTCATGGTCACTCTTGGTCCTCTTAGACCCCTTAGGTCACTGCCACCAACAGAGAATTATGTTTGTGGCCTTGGTGGCCCTTTCATTAGAGATTTTGTTTATATGTGCAGCATCTCCATGATATGTATGGAGATGAAGACTAGTTTTAGGAAGACTAACTTTCTAGTACCATATAAAATAAATTCTGTCTGGAGTTAAATCCTTGGTGTCCCTTGTTGTTTGCAGCTCTGTCATATTCCCGTGAAAGCCAGAGCTGCAATAGTGCACAGTGGTGCAAGGGAGGACTCCTGTCCTCGTATTTGATGCCTGGTATGCCCAGCTAGAAAAAATACACAATATTCAGTGCTGAAATGGGCTCCTGCTGAGTTCACTGCAGACTGCAAGAACTTGCGCAAAAATTCCCTGGGATCACTTAGCAGCTTGCTGGTTTGCAATTTGGATGGTTAGCTTTGCTTAAATAAAAAAAAAAAAAAAAAAAAAAGAGAGAGAAAGAGAGAAGAAAAAGCACAGGAATCCCGACAACAAATGTTTTGCTGGATTCGGCAGCCTTGCCAGTGTGATGAGCTTAATCAAAATGAGCAGAGCGTTGTGCTTGTGCTGTAGTCTCCGTAACGGGCTGCCTTTGCGGGCTGGCTGGGTGAAGCCGCGTGGGTCGTGTGGAGTGCCCGGTGCTGGTGCGCAGCAGCTGAGTCCTGGGATCCCCTCGGCTCTCTGAGCAGCAGCGGCCTCGGCCTCCACGGGCGCAGGTCTCACCGCTGGCTTTGCTGGAGGTTCCTGAGGGTTTGCTCAGCACACGGCCTGCGTGCATGTCAGGCCCCCGGTACCCTTGGTTTTTCGTGCCGAGAGCCACCATGCACCGCTGCGGCTTGGCTGCATTTTGCACTTCAGATGCAAGCAAGCAAATTGGTACTATTATTTGGCAGTACCTGTGGCTTCCACCTGGGATGCAGTGTGGCCTGCTCATCCATGAGGCTGTGCTTTCCATCCATCCTCTCCTCTTCTTGCCTTTTTGCCTACAGCCTGGTACGTGTCCATAAGTCAGTCTGGCTCTGGTTGCTGACGGAGAGTTTCAGATGATTTCTGACATGAGATATTGTGCACTGGAGCCGTGCAAAATAGGTCCTGCCGCAGTCGTGTGACAGCTGCCGCCGGCCTGATGGGATGTACCGTATCCTCAGCACAGAGGCGCATCCCCTGGCACCTCTGTCTTCCTATCTGTTCTCCTGACGCACTGAGAGGGGCCAGGAGGCCCCAGCCTCAAGGGGCAGCTGGAAATCCCAGGGGATCCCTGCGGTGCCCTGAGCAGGTCTCATCCGACGAGCTCGCCTCAAGTGTCACCATTCGACAGGGATGATGAACCAAGGCCAAACGTGCAGTCCTGCTGCAGGTGGATTATTCTAAACAGCAGCTCTCCGGGAACTGGTGCCAAAGGCAGGAGGTGGAAGGACAGGTATGGAAAAGGACCGTGTTGTGCAGAAGCAGGAGCACAGACCCTGCACCTTCCCTTCCTCCCCTGCTCCTCTCCGGCTTTGTGCTCCAGTTCCTGCCCCGATTTTTACTGTCTGCCTCACTGAGGCAACTGTGTGCGGAGGAAGACCGTCCTGGGAGCTGTACCAGGATCGTGGGTGAAAAAAGCATTTGAGCTTTTGCTTATGCATTATTTTTTTTTTTTCCCTTTTTTATCTTTTTTTTTTTTTTTTTCCCAGAGTCCATGGTGCTTTGCTAGCCCAGCTGCAGGGCTCAGCACTGCACCCACTGCAGCGGCATGGGTGAAGGAATCGTAAAACCCTGAGAACAGGGATGTCTTAAATCGCCTCGGCTGCTGGGGAGAAGGTAGTGCCACCTGGCATGGTGAATGGCTTAGCAAGGCAGCAGTAATGTATTGTGTTGAGACTCGCTGCAATAGCAAAAGATGTATTTTTGGTGAGGAAACAGCCCAGATAGCACTTTAATAGAACTGCGGTGTAGTAGATGTACCGCAGTTAAATATTATGCTGTTTACAGCACAGAAAGGCTGAGTACAATAACACTATTGCCTCACATAAACCAGCAGTAGGACTTCAGGAGCCAGATCGAACGCAAAGATGATGCTGCATAGTAGCTCACAAGCACTTAAATTTTCCTCTGTGAGTAAATAACTCTTTCCTTGAAGAAACGAAGAAAGATGGTATTGTTTGAGATCTGCATAATTTAAGATTAAGGTATGCATCTTACAGAGTAAGGCTTTAAAGGGAAAGTTAATGTTAGTTCCCACTGGCCTTTTTGCACTACTATTTTGACTTCCTTTGTTCAAAAATAACTTAAAAAAAAACAGTAATTGGCAGATAGAATGGTGCTTAAATAGCTGTAAGTATATACTTTT
Organism: Crypturellus tataupa; assembly: GCA_034781795.1. Taxonomy (NCBI): domain Eukaryota; kingdom Metazoa; phylum Chordata; class Aves; order Tinamiformes; family Tinamidae; genus Crypturellus; species Crypturellus tataupa. The sequence goes on from JAWLRI010001095.1 coordinate 1,244,020, forward strand.
TAAAGTAAATGATGCCCTCAGCCAGAAGAAAATCTCTTTCTGTCCTTCTGTAACAACCTATTTTTAGGTTGTTACACAATTTGCAAAATTTCTTTAATAAGCTAGTAAGACAAAATGGTGCAGTAAAGTTGGCCTTAGTAAAAGAAATTATTTGGAAAAGTTTATTTTTATTGCAGCATGTCTCAATTAAAGATTGAAGCGAAATACAGGGTGACATTTGAACTCTATATGTAAAATTCCGTTAAAGCCAAATGGTGACATTCAGCCCTAAAGTCCAATATCCAAACCACAGTGCCCTAAGTTGATTTTGTGCAATAAGACGTTCACACGTGCACTACCTTGGTTGACAATTGCCTGATTTTCAAGCATAGTTTATACAGCAGAGTCTCCTCAGCACAGCTTTTGCAGCAAACCCTGCTGCAGGACCCAAAGGGTAGGGTAATACAGAAAGCCTTTCCTTGGGAAAACTTGGAAAAAGTTGTAAAAGTAAATGTCCCTCAACAGCTTACACTCAAGTTCACAAGATCTTCATGTTGTTTATATATATATATATATATATATATATATATATAAAAAGGTGGGTGGAAGCATGAGCTGTGAGTTTAGCTGCTGAGTATGGGGGCTTTACCCCCAAAATCTCTTCCTTGCTAGGAAAGCTGAAGCCACATGAGCTTGGTTTGCTTCTGTTTCTGAGTCTACTAGATTTTTATGTCCTAAGTTAAAGGGCTCTGTCATATTGGCTCAGAGTCTTTAAAACTTAGGGGAGATGTAAGAGGGATAGTCTTATTGGGCATGGTGATCCGAGGCTTATTTCTTTCACACTGAGTCTGGTCTCTGCCAGCTAGCCAAGCGGCTACCTGCTGCTGCTTGTAGTTGGCTCCCGCTGGGATGATTGCTGGCTTAGCGGGATGCACCTTAAGTAGCACTAAAAATAAATAGGAAATTGGGCTTTCTGGCCTTGTTTTTTGGCTTTTTCTTTTCCCCTTTCTTTTTGTCCTTTGAACGAAAGGAATTGTTTAGCTCTTAGAACTGTTAAAACAGAAACAAACTCCCCAAACCCCTAAGTTGCAAAAGCCTCGGGCAGGCAGCCCTTGGGCAAAGCGGCTCCGTTGCGGATGAGACCCCAGTTCATGGGGCGCTGGGGCCAGCTGGGAACATCGCATAAGCGCCCTCAGAAATAGCATCCGCTGACGGAGGTGCCCCGAAGTCTGGGATGGGGTTAACGGGGAATTTAATTTTAAATGACCCGATTGCAGGAGACAAATGAGATGAGCCCGGCTCCCTGTTCCTTCCCCCGAAATGTTGTAGCTGTGGAGCGGCCGTGCCAGACTGTATGTTGACAGTCTTTAACATAATTTGTCTGAACTAAAATTAATACTGCACTTATGTACTATATTTATATCTATCTATCCCCTTTCATGTCAAATAATTTCTGGTGTGTGGGATGCATAACAAGATCGACTGAAAAAAAATACGTTTTAACCCTGTGAGGCTTCCTGCAGGTAAAGAAAGTAGCGGTTATTTTGATATCAGCCTGTAATTATATGTTTTGCTTCTCGCCTAGATTTTTATATAGTTGCCTTATTATAAAGCTGTAATGTGAGAGTTAAAAAAACAACATATATTGTGGTGTATATGCAGGGCAGTGATGCAATCTTGGAATATTCTGAGGGCTGACTATTGCTTTATTTAAGCAGCAGCTCTGGAAACAAGTTTGCCTGTAATTATAAACCCTGCAAGAAAACTGTGAACTGGGGGGAAAAAAAAAAAAAGTAGAAATATGCTGCTATTATAAATTGGAGTACTTAATAAACCCAGAGGAAAAAAAAGGGCTGAATCTGTTTAATACCTATCAGCAATTATTTGCTAATTGGTATATATAGAGAAGAACTAGGGATGATTCCATGAGGACACAGGGGAACAAATCCAGGTCCACCATTTTAAGCATCAGAAGTGAAGGACACCTGTAGCACCTGTCTGCTCAAGGGGGTATCTGGGGTCAAGTGGCTGCAGGTGGCACATCGGTCCCACCCTAGAGACAAGGTCTGTCTCAGGAGGAGGGTTATTTGGTACAGGGAACACTGCACTTACTATGAGCAGTGCAGCTGCGGCTCTATGTACCTTGCTGAGGAAGGGGCAGCTTGGAGCGCTGTTGTGGTTAAAATCTGGGTGGTTTCCACCTGCCCTGGGCAGGTGAGGTCCTTTCCCAGGTGGGATGAGTTGTGGTGTGGAGGTGCCTTCCTATTCCTGCCTCTGCCAGGGAAGCTGCTCTTAACTGGGTGAGAAGAGAGATGAGTTGGTGTCATCTCAGCTGCTTCCATTGCAGTTGGCTGTCTGGTCACTTTCAGAGGGTGTGATTAACAGCAAGCACCCCTGAAAACCCTCACCATATATAGTTATAATACGCAAGTATGTATTTGTGGTATTGTCAAAGATTCATCTTTAGCTTTGTGAATGTAAACTGAAGGGTAGCAAAAACTGATGAGCAGAAGAAGGTCAAGACTAACTATTCAACATCTAGGGATCCCTCTCTGCAAGTTCGAGCATGCAAGTACTCTCACCTGAGCAACTGTTTTTACTTTCTCAAGACAAATTCTACTAACAGAGTCCTCCTCAACCTAAAGCAGAACCCTATCATCTCCCTTGCAAGTGGAGCACACTGCAGGAGAGATGCTCAGTAGCTGTAAAGGATCCTGGCTCTGACGTCAAGAAAGCTGTAACGATTGACATCAGCTGAAGACACATCTATAGCGAACCCCACAGGTATTGCAGCGTGATTTAGAAAGGCTTTTGGCTACATAAACTCCGTATGTTTTATAGCAACTGAAAGGAATGGAAATTGTCTGGCAACAAGTGGAGGCATATTTAGTAGCATTTTTATACAGTGGAAATTGCCCGGTTAAAGGTTTTAAGGATTAGATCTGCTGTGATATGCAGCACCAAATAGTTCAAGCACATAATACCCCAAGCGCTCCATTCATCTCAATCTCTCATGTTAAGTTGGCTAATTTGACACTAACTGTTTCCTGCCAACTTGCACTCAGACAATTCGACATTGTCTGCTAATCTTCACGACGTACAAGCCTGTGGAAAGGGCTCTAAAGAGAAGGAGCTGCCTGTGGTTTGAACTGGAGGAAGGGAAGGAAAAAGAACAGCTCTCATTTACATTAGTATTGCCCATAACTCACTCAATTTTTGACAGAGCAGTACTGAAATACTCTTGTTTCCATGGTAGAAGTAAATGGCAGCAAATTTCAAATAAATATGTCTTGAAGGAAGGGTGATTCTCCAATGTCTTGTTCTTGGAGTGCTGTATAATGAGCTGAAATACGAGTGAGAAGCAGCAAGGACACAGTGAATGCTTCTCCTAGAGAGGCAGGATGCTTCTTAGAGGTCCTGCAAACCATCTGAAACCTCCCACAGGGCAATTCTTTCCTTGCTGACTATAAGAAAGCAGCTGAATGGATGCTCTTGTAAAACACAGCAGTGACTTAGGTATTTTCAAGTGTCAAAAGTCGAGTTCTGATATGGAGACCACAAAAGCCCTTAGGAGGACAGTAATAGTAGTATCCCCAAGAAAACACTAATTGCTCAAACTGCTAAAACAGTTTCACTTACCAGACTCAGCTCAAGTACAATGGTAAGAGATATGGGTTACTGCACTGTCTAGGACTATAAATTTTCATAATTCAACTAGGAGATAGTGGGACCAGGACTGAGGTGCAGAAAACAAGAGGAAATAGAGACATGTCACCATAGCTGATGGCACTGTAGTGATGCTGTGGCCACAAGTCTACATACAGACAGCGTTAGAGAGGTAAAGTCACCTCTGCAGCACAGCCAAGGCTGGATCTCTTTGGTCTGAAGTGAAGCTGGTTTTGCCATAAGGGTTGTCCCTGACAGCATGACAGGGGATAAGGATGGAGAGATGTGCAAGGAGATCAGTCTCTAGTAAGCTAGATGGTCTAATTTGGATTTTTCATCATTAAACTTTCGTACCAAGAGCTGAAGAGCCAAAGGTGATTATTTGCCTATTATTAGCTTGTTGTTGCTGAGCATTTCTTAATTGATACTGTATTGACTCTTCCTTTATTAAGCCTTTTTACTTTTAATGCATAATTAGAACTTGCAAGGGTTGCCTCTAAAATGCACTCCAGGAAATTTCTTCTTTTTCCAGAACTTGAAGTGCAGATCAGTGCCAAGTTAGTTTGGTAAGTTTATGAAAAGTGCTAAACTTGGAGCGTGTTGCAGCCGTTGCCTCCTCCTGGCAGAAACAGATGCACTCGCCAGACTCTTGTTGTTATGGTCTATCTGCTCCTAAACACACTCTTTCTAAATCATGCCAGATACAGGAGTGCCTGCACAGTATATAAAAATGCATAGGCACACAGGTGAAATGAAATACACTGACAAAAGTTAGGGTTATAGCATCCAGATCTTTTCTTTGAAGGGTCTCTTTGAGGAGGCACAGTGTGTGATACGTTTTTGGTCCTGAAGCTTCAATTGTTAATGTGCACAAACAACAGAGCTGGAAGAAAAGGAAAGAAAAACTTTTAATTATAAAAGAGACGGTGTTTTGTGGCTGAGTGCAAGCTCTGAGCAGAGACGAAGCAAGGGAAGGATCAGTAGCACTGAAGTAATAATTCTTTAGGCATATGTCACTGTGAGAAATCCCACTCTGCGCCGAGCGTAGGTGAGGATGCTGTGCGATGCCCTGGATTTATATTGCCTGCAATAATAGAACAAATAGGATTTTTGTCATAAACAGCACGTACCTCATCCTCGGTGTTTTCATATCGGCTCGCTGACAGTTTAACGCGCCGAGAGCAGAGGTCGGCTGCTGCTTCCAGCCCTTCCAGCTCGAAGGTCACACAGCAGAGCCAGGGCCCCCGAGCCCGTGTGCAGGGCAGGCTCTGTCCCCGCAGCCGCTCTCCAGGGAGCGCGTCAGTGTCACCCAGGAAGGTGCCACAGGCACCCGAGCCCTTGTGGGTGTGAGGCCGAGTTAGGTGGCTGGGGATTTGGCTTGTGGTGCCTGGAGCAAGGGACAGTGTCAAGCAATTCAGAGGATATTTTCTGCCTTTAAAACCGTTTCTCTGCTAACATAATTGAAACACAAGGTTTCCAAATAAACATCTGCTGGGTTATAGGTGAGCCCTGTTACTTGGAGGTGCTCACAGTGGAGGGCTTGCATGTGGTGGTGGGTAAAAATAGCAGCAGATTCCAGAACCAAGCTGTAGTTCTGGATGTTTTCTATTGCGAATGTGTCTACTCTTTCCACCTACCTTTAAGGAGAGTACGTTGTGATAAAAAGAGAGTAAATTAAGGTTATTTTGATAGAGTCAGTGCTGGCATTTCCTTGCTTCCGAGGCATTGCCCACGTGCAGGCTTTGGGCTCTCCTCATCAGGGTTTCAGAGACATCTAAAAACCCAAACTTGTATAATACGTCCTGTGGGACAGCTCTGTGTCCTGTGCTGTTCATCAGTGATGGGCAAGTAAAGAGTGAAACTGCTGAATGGCAAACTCTGCTGATTCTGTTGAAATTTCCCCCCACAAATTCAGAGTAATCCAGAACTGATATCATTCCTTTGTGCTACTAGACAGTCTCTCTAGACTCAACTTGAATCCTGTGTCCTACCAGCTGTCTACATTTTCAGCCAGGTTTCACTCTGTCATCTTATTCAAAGAGCCCAGAGCAGAGAAGGAGTATTATCTCATTTTGAAGCAAAACCAGCGACAGGCTACCTATTTTTGTTAGTGGCCTGCATTAAAAAGAAACAGAGGTAGAGTTAAAATGCAGGGAGAGATATGTAGACTTTCGCAAGGGTTGGTAGATATCTGCCGGTTTGGGGGAGTTTTCTTTTTAATTTTGTGTAGTGGGGAGTCTTTTCATCTAAGACCCGCATATAGGAAGCCAAGTTGAAGGCAAGGAGTTCATATGAAATGCCTCTTCTAGCCTAAAAAGCAGCATTTGGATATTACACTTTTAAAAATGTTGTTGAGATGGAACAGATGTAGGAAAGATGAGATGGTGAGAATGCCAAATAAAGGAAAATGAAGTGGCGCCTGCAAGGACTTTGGGTATCGCTTGAACGTTAGTGTTTGTAGGGACGAAGCCTCTGGATGAGCTCTGACTCCACGGGGTTCAGGCATTGAATTCGTGCTAGCATCAGTGGCCTCAAGGGCTTAGCCCAAGGAGAGCCTTAAAATAAGTAGTAGTAGCTTCTTCCTTTTCACAAAGGTCCGTTAGTGGTTTAGCAGGATTTAAAAATGGAAAAAAAAAAGAATTAAAGGTTCACTTGCAAGGATCAAGGGAGCTCTCCACTCTGAGACAGTGCCGTGCTGGTGAAGCAGGAATGGGAATCATTAGAGAGTAGGAAAAGGCAGCTTCATTAGCATTCATGAGGAAATAACAGTGTCTGAATGCGAGCCCAGAGCCCCTAACCACCAAAGATCAAAGTCCTGGAGTCCATCCCCTTGGCCTGGCAATGTGTTGAAATAAAGTGGTAGCTCTGATTGTGGAGGTGACAAGTTAAACAACATTTCCATGCCAGCAATCTACATACAATCATTTGAATGCATTGACTCAAAAGAAAATTTAAAAGCTACAGTTGGATGCAGAACAGCTAAAGGTGGTTAAATTACATACAAATAAATTAGAGGCCATAATGGTCAGATTACAAAAGAAAGCATGGAAGTATAATCCTGCCAAATATTTGAGTAGAGCAGCAGAATTGGAACTGACAAATGAGATTTATAGCTCTAGCTTAAATTTACAAACAACTGTGAGTATTCACATTTTGTTGTCACATCTGGACATAAATGCAACTTATCCTGCCTAAATCTGGTCAAAACCCTGAATTTAGTTCTAGTCTCTAAAGTTTCAGTTAAATCTTATCTTAGATTTTGGCTGAAATTGTTAAACCTGATAGTCTGAGTCTCCTTTGAAGTTTGTGATCAGCATAGACTCATTTTAGGGTCACAAATGCCTGAGAAATAAAACCTTGCCCCTCTAAACATCTATGAACTAGGTGGGATTTGCACAGAGATCATTCACTGAGGTTGCTGGTGTTTGCTTATTTTTTCAGGGGTGGTCAGAAAAATGAAGGACCAGGCATGATTTTGGATCCATAGCGCAATTGTGAGACAGATGGTCCAAAATGGTGGGGACAGATAGAGAAATGATTAGCTTTGAGTTCCTGGTCATTCATATTCTGTGTCTACATCATGGAAATACTGCAGAACCATTCATGATTTTCTGCCGGCTTTGTGTTTTCCTTGTTTCTTGTAATGGATTGAGTGAGAAGGCATGTGCTGCCCTGCATTCGGTATGAAAATAATTTGGGCAGCTAGGGTAATGGAGATGCCTAATGTTAGGAGGGAACAGTATTTATGAGAATACTTTAAATAACATATTTAAGCAAACAGTTGGGCAGTCAGCACCTCCCACAGATATGAAATTATCTCCAGCTTCCAAGAGGGGAAAAAGTTTAATTTCCACTTCTTTTATGGTTTGTATTTATTCAAGTAGCTAGCATTCCTTTCCTCATTAAAATTGCTAACTTGCAAGAAGCTTTGGCTTCAAAAAAAGAAAAAAAAATTAAAAAGGGGAGGGGGGGAAGAGACTAAAAAATATATTCTGCTGCCAGAAAAAAATGTGTGAAAATAAATCTTTTAAATTACATTTCAATAATGCAAAATAAAAGTCCTTTCACCATGTTTTTGCTACTCTAGTAAATAAATGGTAGCTTAAATAAGTGGCGACATTGGCTGTAATGGCCTCTGTACAGTGACTGGCCCGTCACATCAAACGGTCTTAACCCCCAGATTTCCGGAACCAAAGCTTTGAATTCATCTGAGCTGGTATCACCCCCAAATACACTGAGGGAGCACTAGCACTGCCTTAATTTATGTCTGATGGACGGGCTAGCTCCTGGCATCCCAGCCCTTCTGCTGGTGCCGAGGGCCGTGTCCTCTCTCGCCGGTTCCGGATACCCCGTCAGACCGCCCCGCTCGGCAGTCGCGGGGAGACGGCGACACGGCCCGCGAGCGCCCGCAGAAGGGGCCGTCCCGGCAGATGGGCTGCGGGGAGTGACTCATAGCCGTTATATAAGCTGCAAGGTGGTAAACTCTGCCTACCAGCAGTGCTCGCAAATCAAGCCTGCTCCTCCTCCTGCCTTCGAAAACCATGAAAAGCAGGCAGAAAGATGCTAAGATTACACTCATATATATATATGTATATATTAGGATGCACTGAGTTTACAGTACCAGACCTATCTGCAATCTCTAGGGCTAGAAACATAATTAAAAGGAAAGATGTATTTGTTTGTGTGGGTGGGCATGTAATATTCTCGGGCTTATGGCCTTAAGAGGAAGCAGTAAATAGCATATGAAACTCCATAAAGCGTTGGTTGGTGAACGTTGGCAGTTTTGCTCCTCAAGGATCTTATACTGGCCTAAAGAAGTGAAACTGTGTTACTTAATAGGAAAGACAATATCTTGGCAAAGAGGAGATTGACAGGAGATTACATATGGGCAGAGTATCGTCAACCTTCTGTTCAGTATGATTAAAGTTTGTTGCTACAAAGTCTAGGATCAGAAATCAACAGTGAATTGTATTGACTATTGGAAGTAGTTATAAAATACCTGTTGGTGGGAATTTTTGTTTGTTTGTTTCAAAGCCTGGGACAATTACTATTTTTCTTCAGCCGCACGTGCTGGGCCTCCTTACTCCGCTCGGAGTAGATGAGAAAGCAGAGCGAAATATGGATGTAATTGAACTATGCTGTTTCAGAACATGCAGTGCCAATAAATCAGTCTTTAATTACCTAACATACAAATGGTGAATTCGCAGATGTTGGGTCAGTTTTCCTAAATACAGGAACTGTTCAATGCACTTAAGATCTTAGAAGCAAGGATGGGAGTATGACCCTAGTAGCATCAATTGGGTAAGAAGAACCTTCAGAATTCAGTTGCTCCTTCCAAGTTAACAGCACTCTCCGGGATAACACAGATTATCCCATTCAAGCACATGGCTTTGCCACTAAGGTTTGGGTGCTTAATTAAGTTTAAATATTTGCCATTTATTTTTTTTTTATTGGAAACCTGCAGGCTTGACATTAGCTTTCCATTTCCTATTTTGCCCTGTTACAAACCTTACCTGTTTTCTTTCCCCAGCAAATATAAAAGGTGGACATTAACAAACTTGTTCATCTTCTCAAAAATTCATAGAACATGGGATTTCTTGCTGTGAGAAAAACCAGCTAAGTGATTGCTGCTTTATCTAGTAAAACAAATATGTTCTTCCCAGCAGAGATGATAATTCTTACTGAACTGGATGCTTATAGATTTTGCTACTAAATATCTGATTTTCAAAAGAGCTCAGATCCTACTTCAGCGTCTAAATGAAGCTCTCATCATGCTTGGCAACCAGCTGCTCTACCCAAGGACTAGATGCCCACATGAAAACATTTTTTCCCTTGCTGTCTAAATTGTGATCTCTAGGTGTTAAGCTCATTCAGATTTCTAAGATATTTGAAAGAATAATCTGCTGAATTGCTAAAAAGTTAGCTGCTAAATATAAAATGAAATGGCAGCTTTTTAAGGCTGCCATTTTAAAAAGGAGGTATACAGAATTGGTCCCCTAAATTCTTATTTAGCCATCCTTCCTTGGATCCTGTGCTTACAGGCACAGATGGAGATACAGCACTCACAGAGTACCCGTTTTAAGTTGTTAGTGCATAAAAACTAACTTTCCTAATATAAGCTATCGTTAAATAATATGCTATTTCCACTGAAATGATGCAGAATTCAACACCTCTGTGTTGGGAGGCACATGTTAGAGGAGGCATAGAAAGCCCATGCAGTGACTTTCTTGTGCTATTAAGTAAATGATAAGGAAATTGCCATCTTGTGCACTGGGGTTTTGGTGCAAGACTTCCTTATTTGCTAATAAGGACTGTCTGGGAGGCAAAGGCGTAATGGGGGATGAAACCCAGGTTAGCTAAAGGAACCAGAAACCAAACTCATGGCCAGATAAAGGTCACTGCTGTATTAAAAATAAATAATTAGATAATACAGATATCCAGTGTTAAAACCAGCAAATGGTAGAAGCAAGCACTGGGCTCTCCAGAGGGCTGTTTATCTTCCAATTTGGGATCTCTTGTATTAAATGAGATTTTACCTGACTGCATGTTCTTGTGTGACTGCACCATGAGGAGATTTTTCCACTGATTATTCCATGGTTTGGCCTGTGCTAAGAATGAGGTGGCTGACAACTGCTCTGGGCCATGATGGCCATCCATGAAGTCCCTTTCCAAACTTAACTCTCAATAGTGTTGCTCATAGGTTTGTTTATTATTCTTTCCAGAATATTTACAGCAATGCGGAGCATATTTCTTCCCGATACCTCCCAATATATGGTGAAGTGCTATGGAGCTGGCTGTGCTTTGACAAATTCCTCCTATGGGTTTTATGGCTTCAGGTGGCTGCAGAGAGGTTGTTGGCATTGAAGCTATAAATTCATTTTTGTTGTTTGGATTCTGTGCCAGGCTCCTGAGCTTCTCCTGAGCATCCTGGGCAGCATCTTGTCCATGTGCAAAGGCACCAAGCATAGGGAGAAGTGTTTGAAGTGAAGCAGGCACTGCCTGCATTGCTTGAGCCACGCTATGTTTAATTCAAAAGCAACCTCGGCAGCCCATAAGGTTTGTCCATTGTTAAAGCATTTGATTTGAAACTTATTAAAAAAACACCTTGAAAAAAAGAACAAAAACAAACAAACAAACAAAAAAACAGATTAAAAAAAAAAAAGAAAAAAAAGAGAAAATGACTATTTATAGTCATCTAACTTGCTAGATATTGAGATATGCCTGATAAATGATTTGGGGATGTGTACTTAGTTCAGAGAAAGGGGCAACAACACTGGAAGAAAATTCACTGAAGTGTACGAGCTTGATATGATCTGCATAATAGCATAAATCTAGCTTATGCAAAGATGATTTCAGCTATGTCTCATACAAAAAAGGCAGCTGGATTTAGGGACTAGGCCACCCACTGCCAGGAGAAAAATGTTTGAATCTTCGGTACCTTTGATTCACTGGCTTTAGGAGGTGAGAATCCCACTGTCACAGCATGTGCCTGGGAAGCACGTTAAATTTCATGCGTCTTATCCTCTTCCTCTCTCCCACAGTCTGCTTCTAAATTGAAGTCTCTGCAATGAAACTTTGCTTCTGATACCGCCACGTAAATTGTGTGTTTTCAATTTTGACTGCAGTTTCCAAGAGAAAAGTTCTTCTCCCCTTGTCTCTGCAGCTCTGATGATTCTGTACTTGTCCTTTCCTGAAATATCTAATTTTGTAGCTATTGAAGAGCACTGTGCAAATGCAGCTTTATAACCTTTAACCACAACACAACAGCCTCCTCTCTGTAATCTCCGCCTCCTGTACCTATTCTTGAAAAAAAAGCCTGGAGCAATGTTTCTGCTTCATAAATCTGAGCCTCTAAGACAGAATATTTCAGCTAAAGCACTGGCACACTGTTGCCTATCTGCCTAATCTTCTGATAATGTCTTTTTGATGTGTTGCTTGTAAACACTTTTGTTTATAATGGGTTACACTCATAGTAAAAATTCTGGTAGTTGTAAAATAACCATTAAATGCAGTGAGGCATTGCCACTCATTTGCAGTTTACCTCTGACCTGCAGCTCATCTTGCTGCCAGTTATTTTTCCATCTCTTCTAAAGGTAGACCGCGAGCAGGGCTTTGCTCGTGCCTTTTCTGCATCCCACACTATCGGATGGGGCAGAAAGATGGGCTCTCTGGCAGCCTTCGGGTGCAAGCGAACCCAGAGCGAGCAGTATTTCTCTACTGCACATGTATGAATTTTCTGTCTGCAGAGGAACTGCACCTGTGTGGGAAAACAATGGGTTGCTTTTTCCTGTGCAAAACTCTGTAAATGTAGCAATTACATAAAGCAAATTGTGAGTGGGTGCGGTTTATCAGGAGCTGCGTTGATTGTACCTTATCGTCTGCAGAAAATGAATCATCTGATGCCGAAATGGCTCTTCAGGGACCAACACAGGCAGCTGAGCCCAAAATTGCTGAAGAGGGAGCTGATTATCTGAGAGGTAGCAGAATCTAGCTGGAGCAAAAGTACTGCAAAGCTATGATTTTTCTGGCACCTAATTAAGACCAAAATACTCATACTAGGTACTTAAAGTTAGACCTTTAAGAAGAATCGTGATTTTTCCATCTTACCTAGATACCTATGATTATGCCCAGCGTTTCTATGTAGCTGGCTGGGTCACAGGTGGAATCACAGGGTGGGAGCCCTGTCCCTCTAGAGAAGGAGCAGAACCGAGGCGATGCCCGCGAGGCCCACGGGTCCTTATGGGCTTGCAGCAAGACACTGGTATGGCAAAATATCCTGCTGCAGCTTCTGCAAGTTCGTGATCGAATCCAAGTGTGAGCGTCTGTGCTTCTGTGTGTGAGTATATACGTGTTGTAAATGCACCGCCTCAGAGCTCTGCTGGCACCGAGCCGCTCACTCCTCGAGCAAGACACATTAATCATAGCTGCAGAGGGAGCAGGAATGGCCGCTCCGGGTTAATTAGTGCATGACAGCAACCGAGTCAGGCATGTGTGCTGCAAGGAGGCTGCGCGTGTAAACCTTAAGACAGCTGTCACCTGCCCAGCTACTGATACTCTATAATTGTGGAGATAGAGTATTGCCTAGTGTCCCCTTTATTTCTCATGGGAAGATTTTTTTTTTTTTTTTTGACAGAGACTTTGGAATATTGAGTCTTTGTCAGAATTTTGTTTTCATTCCTTGTGTCCAAGTACTGGTAGTTCATAATTCTTTTCGTCTTTTAGCAAGACAATTATCCTGAATAATTTGACCTTGTTGCTTGGAATGATAACAGCTACCTCCCTAAATCCCACTTGCCGCCTCTTGGGTCCGTATTTGTGCTGTGGAAATGGTTTTGACCCAAGTGAGCTGTTAGCTCAGAAGTTTCATGAGAGCTGTCTAATGATAATCATGATTTTCACAGCAAAAGGGAAGATGTTTGCCATAGAGAGGTCTGCAGCCTTAGCCCATTTTGAAGCAGAAGCAATGACTATCTGCACCATCGAAAGCTGCTCTAATTACAGATTAGATTTTTAAATTCCATCAGTGAGAGATGCTTTCTGGATTTGTACAATTAGAACACATAATTTGGAGAATACTTCCCTGTGTGCGCTTCCATGTTTTCCTGAAATATTTTCACACATTCCAAGTGTGTATTGCAAAACCGATTTATAGCTGCTCTGTTGACTCTCATACAGTTTTGCTTCCTACAGTGAATTTGGTTGTGAATTTTCACACTGAACTTAACTCTCAGTCAAGCCCCACAGAAATAATAGAATTTGAAAATAGTTTAAGCCCAGGCTACCAGACTCTATTTAAAAGCATAATGCTAAGATCAGGTTTTGTTCCATCCTTTGGCCACTTGGCTGCCTGAAAATGATCTTCAAACTCCCCCCCAAGCTATACATTTTGTTGTTGTTGTTAATTTTTCCTCTTTGTTTCATTTCACGTTATATCTGTTGCATTTCAGCTGCAATTCACAGTAACAGAGGTGGCATCCAATCCTCCTTCTCACATGTTTGCTAAGAGATGACGGAGAACTTCTGATAGGCTTGTGATGTGAGATCAGGAAGAAATGCTGCTTAGGGCAAAAACATCCCAAATGACTCTGCCGCTCTTGGAATACTGGAATGTGAAAAGGAGATGCAGGGAAATAAGCAGAGTGATCTACAAATCATTTTGCTGTTTAGAGACCGAATTACTTGATGACAAAGTTCCTCCTCAATCCTGATGGCTTCTTGCCTTCACAATATCTGCACTGATCAGTAATGTCACTTACATTAAGTATTATTCTCATCTCACTCAGCAGACCGCAGTGTCTTGCATGATGAGAGAGCAAGAGCCTCTTACTTAATCTGTTCAATGAGATAGTTGAATGCATGTCTAAGCAAGTGCTGCAGATCAGAAGACCATCCTGGTAAGTGAGTTCACAGGGCAGTAGAGCAGATGTGACGACACAATTTCATAAAAGGAAGGCTTTTGCAGTAGGAAGAAGCTCTTGAGACTAGAATAGGCTAATTTAATACAGTTCAGCCATGCCCAAAGGCAGTATCTGCATCATGGCCAAAACCTGAACTAGCACTGGACTAGCTAGCTTGATAGGAATGCATTAACAAGAAGCTTATCTTGATCCAGGCTGACTTCTTGGCAGCTTCTCAGGTGAGTTTTGCAGCATGTACTCTGTGCTGTTGTGGCTTGGAGCTGCCCTAGCTATGCTGTTATCATCAACTAAACTAGCTACTGCAAAGGTAGATTAGGGAATGACTGAGGCAGAGCTGGCAATGTGTAGCAGTCAGCAGAGGCATCAGCTTTTGAGGTATTTAAGAATGAAGTTGTAAATGGATTGATTTTCAGTCTTGACACTGCTTAATGCTTTCGATGATGGCAGTGGCCAAAGCAGAGTGCGACGTCCACTGACAAGCAAAAGGGCAGTATCAATAACGTGAAGAGGTGGGATAGTCTGTCACAGGAGTGCGTTGGCTGGTGTCGCTGAAGCGGGATGAAAAATGACGTGTCCACTACAGCAAGATTATGGGCTTTGTAAAAGAGGAGCTTTTTTTTCAGTAAGTTGAGAGTCTGTCATTTAAGCACAGCTGAAGGATGACCATACACCTGAAATATCATGCAGGCCTAAATGCGATAAGAAAGGTAAAGACATTCCAGTCTAGAGAGACTTTGGTATCTTGAATATCATGTGGAATTTGTCGTCAGTGTTCAATAGAAAAGCATTCAAAACTGTGAAGAGCGACTGGTAGGAATGGGGAGCCCAAGCCCAACAAAGCAATGGCTGGGAAGGTGAAAGATTAATTATTCCACACTAATCTAAAAGCAATGCGAACAGCCCGCAACTGGAGCAGCACAGACAGAAAGCTGAAGTATTGTAAGATGAAGACTGAATTTAAGTGTTTACATGAGATGGTGCCTGCCGTACCACGAGCTTGGTCTCAGTAACCCTAGGAGATTCTTTCCAGTCCCATCTTCTTCTACCTGCTTACATGGGAATGACCTGATAATACCTGTTGTGGTATTATCCACTACTTATTTTACTCTTGCTAATATTTAATGAAGAACAGAGGTGCTACTTTTCTGTAATATCAGCAAAATGGGGTTTTGTTTGAAGTTTTGTACTGGGGATTTGAAGGAGGATGGAGGAAGCTGCTTGCTTGCTTTGCTCCAGTCTTTCATAGCTTTCAGTTCAACAATGTTGTTTGTCCTCAGTTCACCTTTATGGTTTGCAGTAGTGTTTAATTATTTAGCTTTTGAGAGATTGTTTTGTTTGGGTATTGTAATTTTTTAACGGCTATTACTGCATATTACAGGTTGTTTTAAATTGTCGTGATAGTATGATTCTGATTTTTTTAAATCTTTTTTTTTCTCATCACTGCCTCAGTATGTTCTTGGGATTGAAAAAGATAAAAATAAAAAATTGAGCAATCCCCACCCCCAAATACAGATCTTAAAAACGTGAAGATGGTAACTACTGCTTATTTTATTTCTTCCCATTATTCTATGGTTCTGCTTGAAAAAGTGGTTATGTTAAAAAAAAAATCTGACAGCTTTAATACCTTTTCTATTTAATCATCTGCTAGTTTTCTATGTCAAAACACAGTTGCTCGCTCCGGTCAGCATTACAGCACTGAGCCAACTGCAGGAGAGGCCTAGGGAAATGGGGGCAGCTTGCAGTGTGGCTAAATACAAAGAAAACAGCAACCAGCAAGGAAGTCTCCTGAGCGGGAGGCTGGGAGAGTCATCGGTGGAAGGAACCTGCGCTGATCTCCTGAAGCCCTGTGTCTGCTCTTGCTTAGGTCCTGTTTATGCCTGTTCTTGGGTGCAGGGTACTGAGCTCTGCAGAGCGTGTGTGCGACCCAGGATGGCCAGGCTGCTGCGGGCTCCGGAGGAGACTGTCTCTGTACTGGCCTTGTCACAGGACAAACTCTGCTACCGCTGGCTAGTCTGTAGGAAGTGGGGTATTGCTTCAAAAAATAAAAAAGAATAAAAACAACAGAAGACAAAAGAAGAGTAGTTGGGACAGACTTTAGCACTGGTGATAGGATGTGTGTTTGTTTCAGTCATAGGATTCTCTGTTTTCATTGTAACTTAGCACTATGATTTGAAGCAAGTGAGATACAATAATTCTGAAGTCTCGATGATAAGATTCATATTTAGACTTTTAGATTCACATTTCCACAACTTATTTTGCAGAATTGTACCATAAATTCTATCTACATTTTACCATAATATAGGTTTTTTTTTTATTCTAATTTATAATAGTTTTATTTATTTATTTATTTTTTCTCCTTCTTTGAACATCTTCTTGGTCTGGACCTATCTCATTCATATGTCTTCCATGGAGTTTACTTTCTACAGAAGTGATCAGAAATGATCAAATGTCTCATGACAACTTGCTTACTCTTACAGTTTATTGAAATACAGCATTCATTGGAAATTTTGAGAGGAGAGGGATTAAAAAAAGTAACTTGACAAGGTAGATGGTTAATTGAATGGGCACATCAGGATTTTTTATCTAACTGTTAAAGAGCTTGTGTCATTACTGCTGTAACTTGTGAGGCTGCTTTTAGTGTTTTGCCCCTCAAAGAGGGACCAGTGAATCTAGGGAAGCTGAGAACTGATTGGGAAAGTAAACTGCATAAAATAATGTTAATCTTCAGATTAGGAATACATCAAATCCAGAAGAAAGTGAAGCAGTACAGTTATTGTCTGTGTTGAAAAGGATGCATCTCTTTACAAATTACCATGAAACCAAAGAATTTCAGTTTACCGAGTACCAACTGAATGCTATCTTTGTTAACTCCGACAGTGCCTTGGGTGATAGCTTTCTTAGGACACTTCTTTTATTTCTTATTTTAGAATTTATAAATAGATTATGTATTTACTGAGGGATACACTGCCTAATATTTAGATAACCAGTCAACTAGAGTAATTCATGTCACTGTCTACCTCAGGCGCTCTATGTGTAGAACTTAGCAATTAGTGCAGACTCTATCTTCTCATTTTTCCCTTAATTTTATGCTCTCTGAACCTAGATTTTTATTATTTTGTCATGTGTCACTTCTTCCAGCTTATCATTCACAAATCCTTTTTTAATAAATGAATACTAATGATCAGTCAGATGAAAAGAATGCAGATGTAAAGATCTCTCCATAACTGCCACCGTGCCACTGGCAAGTGTGGCAAATCAGCTATTTTATACGTCTTCTTGTTTCATATTAACATATAGAATTTTTATAGACTAACTGAAATAAAAATAAATGACAAGGAAAAACCCTTTATGTAGCTGAAAATGTTTATTGAGTGAATTTCATAAGTTTATGAATTCATTCATGATTTCTTATGACGAGCAGCAAAATAATGACAGATTAAAAGCTGTGGGAAAAGAAGAATTCCAAATATATTCAAAAGTTGTATTTGATTTGGGTTATATACATACTACAGTAATTTCTGACAGATCCACAGTATGCTCTTTGGATTCTGTTTATATCAGGTTATTTCATACATAGAGCAAGCTGTATAATTCACAGTGTAATTTTAGGAGAAACTCAGAATTTGCATGTGGAGTACATGCAAACATATACAGTACTATATATGTTGAAAATATTGTATAATGTAGAGACACAAGATTAAAACCAGATTGAACTTACCATGTGTCAGTATTATACCATAATTCTTCCATACTCTCCAAGTTACTTTTTCTTGTTAAAATTGTACGTAGTTTAAGTAAATTTACCTGCTGAATCATTTTAAAGGCAGCTTGCCAGATGAAGGGTTCACACATCAGTTGCCTAATATGCAGGGCTTAGGGTTCGATAGCTTTTAAAATGATGACAGTAAAATTGAATTAGTAGACCTTCTTCTTTGTACATGTTTTAAATCAGTTGGATAGCTTAAAGAAGAAGTTTCCGGAGAGTAAAAAACGTTATGGAACCAGACAAAGGAGACTATAACAAAAGAGTTATAAGCGAGAACTACAGTCAATATGTTTGCAATGTGGTAGTAAGTCATGGAATGGATCTGCTGTTTAAGTGTTAGCAGATGAGTGACAGTCACTCCAGTAAAGCCTACTCAGGCTTCTCCTTCACTTGTATTTAACTTATTTTTCTCTCATGAGTAACTACCCCAGATGGACAGCAGAGATGGAAATGAGTGCTCAAAAATGTCAATTGATATATTTTGTCATTGTGCTAAATGAAGAAAGGGAGTTAAAACACTTGGACTCCTTATTTTAGATTGCAAACTGTACTCTGATTTTGCTCTTACTCTTTGACAGGCCGTGACCACTAATCTTTTACTGTTTGAAGCAAAAGCAAATATGACATTAAAATACTAGAGCTGTGATTTCAGTCTACTTTTTTTTCTATGCCATTTCTGTTTTAGGCATTGCTTCCTGCTACCAGTTTCCAATCAAATGTATTAAACCCCTCTTTCAGATGGATTCCTCCAGAAGAATGGCTTTTCTGGTTATTGATGATCTAAAAGTAAGTCCTACTTTTCTTTTGAGATCAGAAATGTTGGTCAATTTTCCTTTTGTAAGAATCCATTCCCTTTACCTCATGAGCATAGGTCAAACAGATGTCCTTTTGTGTATGTGTTGTTGTGCATATGCAGAAAACACAGAGCTATATCCAGCACTTGGAGAACTTTTCCAGAACACCCAGGGTTTTGAATCTCTTTGTCGTGCTGCATCTCTCAATCATCTTTGGTAGAGTTTCATGGAAATACAGCTGTTTACGTCCACAGTAAGAATCAGTGGCTATTTTTAAGTCGTTTAGGCTGCTTATACCATGGAAAGAAGCTGATATGAGTAAGGCAGACTGTTGTCAGGATCTTTTAAAAAATAATATGTGTCACTGGGGGTTATATCTTGCATTATTAAAGTGTCTTGTAAGTGATAGGTGAGAGAATCAGAGTGAGGCGGCTTGTGAATACTCTATAGCAGTGCTATAAGCTACATATTAATATTAAACAACATTTCATTAGTTTAGGCATGGTTAGTAACCTCTTCATTGCCTGTTGCTTGTCTTCACTTTTTAGAGAGAAAACAATAACAAGACCATGACAATAGGATATTCTTCAGGAGAAGAACTAATCTCCTGCCTAGCCCCACTCCCCCAGCAACTTGAGAGCAATACAAGGCCACTTGTTAGTGACAAAAGGGACATTTTTGTCCTTGGAAATGTACAGGTGGTTCTGAGTTGAGTACATGTAAGCTGAGGCACATCTTGGTGCTAGGAATAGCTCAGATTTGTGGAGAATTATGTTCGGAAGAGAAAAACCTTCCTCCTTTTTGTTCATGCCTTTATAACTGTTTTTGACTTCTGGACTGTGGAGAAGCATAGGCAAACATATAACAATCCATATTATGCCGTAGTTTTGCAATTTCAAAAGGAAAAGAGGGGGCTGGGAGAGGGAGAGCAAGAGGTAAACGTTGTTTGCTGGGTTAAAGAAAAAACAAGCTATTCTTCTCCCCTCAAAAAAGTAGCCACACCTTTTAGGAGCACATTGCTTTCTGGGTTTTACCAAAAGAAGGAAAAAAAAATATGGAGAGAGAGGGGGAAAAAAAAAAAAAAAAAAAAAGGATTTCGCTTCCACTGTATCTGTGGATTCTGTTTTTCCTGTCCAGCTGCAGTAATTTATGCAAGTATTTTTTGTAAATTAAGAGAGATGGAGGCTTGGAGAGAGAGCTGGTCCCCAAGTGTCCTTGCCAGTGAGCAGCACCTTGTTGAACACGAAAGAGCCAGCAAACTTGCCAGCCCTGATAGTGCCGTGGGGCTTTTAGGGAAGGATTGGGTATGAACCAGAAATACGATACTTCTATGTATAATTACCAATGGAAGTATCCAATCTATCCTCCCTGAAGAAAAATGGGATTTTTGTGAGATCTATGGCTGCAATTTAGGCCTTAAGCAAGACATCCAGGTGTTTCTAGGCACTTGTAATACAGTGACCCAAAGGACTAATGGAGCTTTTTCCTTTTTATTTTTTTTTGTTTGCCTGTAGTTGAAAAAAAGAAATACTCTTTGTAAGAAAACATTTTTAGGATAATTCGTCGTTGTGTGCATATATGTATGCCCTACATCCGGAGCTGCAGTTTTCTAAAGTCTTAAGCATGAATATCTGTTACAGCAGACTAGTGTGTCGTGTTGGTTACCAAGGGTAACATGAAGTGTGGGTTTAAAGGCATTTCTAATGGAATTGCATACAGTTTTACATTTTCTCTCAGATTATCCTAGATGACAAAATGTTTGCACTCTCTCAGTTTTTGAGATGTTCTCTTTAAAGGAGGAATGAATGAGTTAATTAGGCATGTTGAAAATCAGGTATTGCTCATAAAAAATTTACACCAGTTCATTTTTTCATAGGCTCCCCTCCCTCCTAGGTTAACACAAGAAAAATCATATCCTAGAGCCAGTAATCTGGGGTATATTTGCATCAGAGTTGATTAGAGCTGATGTGAAAGGTAAACCTGATTGATTTAGGTTTTCCCTAAAAAGAAGCTAAAACTATCGCCTAATCTTAATATTGCTGAAAGCAAGTCTGTATGGTTTTTAAAGCTTTATATAGAAGGCTTCATTCATCTCATTACAGAGCAATATCTGTATTCTAGTTTTAGCATATTCAAGCTGAATTTTTATGTAGATAGTATATTGTGTATTATGTATGTGTGGCTATTATGTATTAAATTATGGTTTGTGAAAATGATTATATTCATTTTTGTACTATAGGTAGCACTGCAGCAAGCTTTTGTTCTTTCTTTCTTTTTTTTAATATTACTTCTTTGAATGAATTGAAGTGAGATTCTCCAGAAACCCTGATTTCAGCTTCCTTCCCAAGACAGAAACCAGACAGTATTATCAGTTGCTCTTAATGAGTTTGGCATGAAAAGGTATAAGGATAGCAGGAAATTAATTTGGCACATTTTTCTATACAGTTAATGATCTTATAAACATTTTCAAATGAGAATTTATATGTCATATGAAGTATATGTAGGCTCAAACACAGCAACAGTGGTAACAGCATTTACAGATATCTCACTTACAACTAATATATAATAAGGAGCTCCTGACTGCTTGGAATTACTTCTTTTATTGTTGTTGTTTTTAATAGCCCTCATCCTTCATAGACAATGTCCTGACCACTTCTCACTCGAGTGATTTATTTCCTGCCTACTTCCATGTTTTTCTACAGTTTCAGTGAGATACTGCATAAACAGCTGCACAACATAATATTTTGCTGTTGATTCCACCTTAGTGAACTGAACTTCATTTATGTGTTGAATTATCTTTACATGAGCACTTAGTATTTACATTTAGAGGCCCTGATGGACGAATGCACGAGACTGACTTGACCGTTTGCTGCCATCTGCGAGTCAGTATCCAATCTGATGAAGGTTGTCGTAAGTCCAGAAAGGAGATTTTAAACAGACTAGAGGGGAGGTCAGTGTGTTGGAGCATCAA
Source organism: Crypturellus tataupa (assembly GCA_034781795.1). Classification (NCBI taxonomy): domain Eukaryota; kingdom Metazoa; phylum Chordata; class Aves; order Tinamiformes; family Tinamidae; genus Crypturellus; species Crypturellus tataupa. The sequence goes on from JAWLRI010001095.1 coordinate 1,265,614, forward strand.
GAACTAGAACTCTGCTACTCCCCATGCCAGCATTGATGTGTCCCAAGAATGGAAGATGCTGGGGCATCTCAGAAGGGTGTGGATGAGAAAACTGTCAAATCCCCCAGAGTCTCAGGTGGGTCCTGTGACTATTCACAGATACCAGAGGAGATTTAATATACCCCATATCTCAACTGTAGATGACAATCCTTGTTCTGCTTCTCGGAAAGCCAGCTTGTGTAATTGCATATGTTTTCAATAGACGCAATCTATTATAGATTAGATAGAATAGATGCAATAGACGAGCCTTTTGTGTGACCTCTCTTGTCTCTTAGCCTCTTTTCATAAGCTGAAAAAACTGTGCATACCTGGATCTGCAGCAGTAGGGACACATGTCACTGTAATCTGCTGCCAGTGTCCGTAAACACAGTAACAGGGTATTTCAGAGATACGACTTGAGCACTGTGGCAAGCTGGGATCAAATACAAAAAGTAGTTCATGGGCAGGTTAGCAACAGCAGGTTTGCTGTGGCTTGTGGGAGACAATGTTCTTATACAACCTCATATAATGAAGGTTCATAGATTAGCAAGCAAAGGGTACATGAGCAATGTTAATTTACTAAAATATCCCAGCAGAAGACCAGCATGAAATAATCATCTCTGAGAGTGAAATTACTGATGTGACCTTAAACCATGCGGAATTGCGTTCCCATGTAAAATTCCTCTGGCAGTTGGTTGGTAATTTGGAGTAAGAGCAGTGCAATTGGGAAGTCAGCCTGCATCTTCATCATTAGAGCTTTCTCTTTCCCTCACCCTCCTCCTCCCTTCAGGATAGCATTACTACTATGTATTTTTACAAATCACTATGGTAGCTTGTTGGGGTATGGAGGAGATGCTAGGCCTTACCTACGCAGAGAACTACCTTCTGTACTAGGCAGAGAAATGTGCTGCAAATGTGATTTGTATCAAATGAATATTTGAGAGGAAGGAGGAACAAAAAGAGACTGCTGGTGCAAGTGGGACGCAGTGTTCTTGACAAAATCTGATAGACAAAAAAGTGACATAAAAGCAACAAATTGCAGTAGTAAAGAGCTATCACTCATCTGTTCAGGGTGTCATGTGATTTATACAACTAACCAAATGAGAGCAAGCAGTGAGTGTGTGTATAATTAATGGTTTGCCAATGATTTACAGATCAAGGACTATTTGCTGCAGACATAGTCCCATAATTCTAAATAATGAATAAGCGGATTCATTGGTTTTACAATCAATCACCTCAAAAAAGAGGAAACAGTTGCTTAAATACTAACCTAGCAGGGAGAAGAAGGGACTAAGCATATGAAGCAATGAAAATGGTATTTTTGTTGATCAGTCTGGGCACTTAAAGTGCCTTCTCTGTACTAATTCATCTATGGGTGTTCCTGCAACTATTGTGTCCCTGTCTGGTTTCCAAATCACAGAGTGTAGTTTGAGTGAAAACTAGGGAAAATATCCTGTGCATGTATTTCCTGGTTAAACCTGGTGCAATCTGGTCACTGACTATGCAGCTACTATCAACTCAGTTGCAAGTGTCACAGAGATCTGAGGCGAAGCCAAGGCGGGGAATAAAACACACCAACCATAACAGATGCTTCTATCTTTGTCCTTTTAATCACTGCCAAATGTGCTACCTGTGGGCTTCAGTTGCACTGTGGGTTCTGAGTTGGGCAGGATTGGAAGGTAAAAGCATTTTCTAGGGGACCAAGAAAGTGTCAGTAACTGCTTTGCATTGCCACCACCTGAAACTATGTGCCAGCTTGTGAGCTCTTCAAGGGCCGGGGCTGTCAGATCTTGAGTTTTCCTGCCCATGTTTTCCTGTACAACGGGACACTGACCCCAGACTGGGATTTCAAAGTATGGCTAAATATTTAATAATAATAAAAGCATTAAATAATAATACCGAGATGTAAAATATGTAAATGCACATATCTGCTGAATGTGCTTTTACACTACTCAAGGAAATTAGGAAAGAGGCAAAAGCAGAGGAGAGATGCACTTCATCCAGCTCTTGCCAAAAGAAGCAAACTACATTTTCCCTTCTCAAATTTTATTTGTATTTGTTCATTTTTCTCTGTCATCCTGCATAGTGTGGCTGAATGCAGATGGTCCCCTTGCGTATTCTACTCTTTACTTGCACTTTTGGAAGTAGGGCAAAAACCGGTCAAGCTATAGTTCCCTTCACCGGTGGCTATCTTGGGTCATTGATAAATGGTGTTTTCACTGTGGTCCATCTGCAGCAGACCCTGCACACAGGCACAGAGTTGTATCACTTCTGTGGTGACATCATGCCAACACTGTCACCTAGGTAATGGAACTAATTGCCATAGCAACAAGGCTTTATCATTCAGCAGCCCTAACATTTTGGAGAGATGGGAAAGCCTAAAGATTTAAATTAGGACACAAATGAAACATATCTGATTGGGCTAAGTCATATAATAGTTCATGAATAAGAATCTTCTGTGCAGAGTAAATCGAATCAGAGTAAATGATATATCTTTTAGAGGCCCATTTACTTCCAATTAAATTGTTTAATGTTAAGAACGTTCCTCCCCTAGGGAAAAAATAGAGACATTTAATTAAAACAAGCAGATAATAAATCTGATTGTTTAAATATTATGGTGCAGCCCCTAGGTATTACTCCTGTTTCAGGCATCAGACAAGACGATAGAGAAATAATGAAGTGCTTATAAGAGACCTTTGGTGAGTGTTTGCTTACCTCAGGGTTAGCAATTTCCCTTCCTTGAGTGCTGTATCTGAAACATGGCCTCTGGGGTGACAGCACCCTGTACTGAGCCTTGACCTGTGGAGGTCCATCAGGGTGGTGGGCTTCCAGCGGTGCTGAGTGCCTCAGCCTCTGTCTAGAAAGCATGAACTACAGGTGGTGTGGTCACATTCCAACTGGGATTGCTTATTTAGGGCCCAAATTAAGAAGAGCCTGGGCAAAATCCTCACTTAATGCTACGTTTGCCATTGACTCACTAGACCCTAAATGTACGTTACTGTTGCAGTCTAGGTTCAACTTGCTTGGAAATCAGAGGCAGAAATGATCCCTTGAGTTTCTGTTGAAACTTTCCCTTCTGTTAGACCTGAGGCCTGCAGACTTGTTAGACTTGCAGATTAGCAAGACTGACTCCTGTTGATGGGAAGAACTGCTTATCTGGCAGGCAGGAGCACCGCAAAGTGGGGCAGCTATGGAGACTTTGGTGGTTAGTGAGGCCCTTTGCTCAGTGACGGGCACAGAGTTGGGCCAAACGCTCTGCAAGAAGCTGCACAGCAGCGGGTTGACATGCCAGAGGGCTCGGTCACCAGCTTCATCTGGAGAAGGAACCAGGGCTCGTGGGGGGCCAAGGCAGATGGAGCCCCAGCAGGAGGAGGCTGAAGTTTCTCATTAGGGCTCGGGATGGTGGTGGATTTACCTGTCGGATGTGTGACTGGCTGAGGCACTGAGGCGGCACCAGGTGAAAGGCCCATGTGAAGAAAGAGGCGAGAGGACTGTGTAACCTCAGGGAGGACCAACAGGGTGCCCAGAGATCCTGCAGATTCAAAAGCCTAAAGTGCATGAGAAGGGACAACTTGAAGCTGTACCGGAACAAATGGTGGACGGAGACCTCCAGGACAGTTTAAACTGGAAGTTTTTCACTCCAGATGGCAAGAGAAGGGCACTTTTTCTGCTCTGATATCTGAATTTACAGAATTGGCCCCATACCCCTAGAGCCAAGCAAGGCATGCAAGGTCTGAGCCCTGCACTAGCGAAGGGGAAGCAGTGAGTGACAGCAGCTGGGGGGTTCTTCCTAGGGAGCATGGAGGAAGCCCTCCATGAAGGCACCAACTAAACACGCTGTCACCGGGAGTTTGTTTAGTCCAGACCCATGTTGAGGATGCTGTGGAGAGGCTGCTGGGGTCCCTGTGGTCCTTGGCCTGTTATCCTGCACATCCCTGCTGGCAGCGATGCTGCTGCTAAGCGTGAAGAGTGACTGCAGCATTTTGGGGTGAGCTGGTCTGAACCCAGTGTTGCCTCTGCTTCAGGCAGAGGTCTGGACTAGGGCCCTCCTAAGGTCTCTTCCTACCTGAATTATTCTGTGATATTTTTTTATTTTACCAGGAGTTACAGTTTTTATTTGTTCCTCTTAATCCTCCTACCTATAATCTAGCTGAATCCCTATGGTCTCTTGTGAAGCAGCAACAACAAAGATATTAAAGAATTTCTTTCATGCATTAAAGGGACATGGATCATATTTAGATGAAATGTAATTAATTCCAGAATATTTTTTTAGATATAATGTGCATTTTATACTTTATTAAAGTGTGCTTGACCATTTTAATCAAAATTGCTCAAATTGGTAAAGGCTACAGGAATGAGCAAAGTTTCAGAGAAAGAACCATGACTCATTGTTAGTCTCAACATAAATATTAGCTGCCCTCCAGTGAATGCAACTCCTCTGTGCTTATAAATGCACTGCACAACAGATAAAATGTTATTCCTTCCAATTACTTACCCATATTATACAGACTCAGTATTACACAAGCTTTTCACTCTGATGGAATTAGACATGATAATTATTTTTAACATATTGTCTGATTGCTTTCCTTATCAGCAGTTCAGCTTTGTGTTCCCACCTTCAGTGTCAAAGAGATTCTAATGGAAGGTGAGACTTTGGGCAATGAAGCTGGAAGGTCAAAACAATCCTGGCAATTACTTTTCATTCTAATTGAGGCTGTGAATACATAACTCAACATTAAGAAGTTCTCATGCATGTTGCAAGTTCTTTTCACCCCCTCCCTTCCAGACAAACATAGAAACCGACACTTTTTGATTTATGTTCTATAACCGCAATGGCTTCGGGTCTTGAAAACCATGTTTAAAGGCTCAGAAAAATCACAGCAAAACAGCTGTTTGTTTTATGAAATATGAATGGTACGGTTCAAAATGCACAGATGGTTTCTTGTTCATGCATTTCACAAATGTGCTTAAATATTGCTCAAAATGTGAATTTGAATAAATCCATGATGGATTAATAGTTTTCTAGTAGTAAAGGATAGAGACCAACCACTGCAAAAAATAAAGTCCAGATTCCTTACCAACTAAGGAATCTAGGAACCCTTTTTTCTGAGGGAAGCATGCTTTGTAATCTCATTATATTGTACTGCACTGTGTAAAAGGAGAAAAGAGGAAGGGGGGCTATCAGCCTCACAACGTGTGCAGAATAATTTTTACTCATGGACATATGAGTGAAAAATATTCGGTATCCCCTAATATACTTAAAACAGCGATCACTTTAAGGGAAAAAAAAGCACTTTGTTTAATGCTGGAAGGGATTACTTCTGTGATGGAAGCAATCACTACAGTCACTAAAAGGAAGTTGTTTATTTTGGGTACAGTACATGGCAACTCATTTAAAAGAAGCAATTGAAATTTTTTCCTTGCATACTGAAGTTTCATTATGTAGCAGTCAATAACCTTCTAATAAAACTAGGCCAAAATAAATCACGCTTTTCTTAACTACTTGATGAAGATTGGACAACACTTCAGTATACTCCTCAGTATAGTAACATGTTACAAAAACAATCTATTCTCTAAGCACTTATTTCTTTTATAGATGCATTAATGTGTTAAATTAACAAATTCGAGGTCCTCTATTAGAAAGTAAAAGCCATTTACAAAGGCAACAACAATGCATGTGTCCGATTGTGCCACACCAAAAATAAATAACGGAGCATTATGCAATTCATTGTACGAGTAATGGTTTTTGGATAACAGCATGCATCCAAGTGAAAAATGATGGATGTGTCAAGATGAAGTATGCCATAGTCAAAAAGTACAAGCTTCTAAAATAGATTATGATAAGTTCAAGGCCTGTGCCCATAATTTTCAGAGCAAAATAATTTTCAGACTTAAATATTTAAGACTTATTGCTTCGCTTTTTAAAAACTTTGACTGGCAATCACATTTAATTAAAATGGGCAGCTGCAGTGAAGTGTTCATAGGATTTTCCAGCATGTGCCTTATATGTGTGAAGCCTTATATGTGCTATTGTTAGAGCAATAGCAGACATGTACTGGAATTAAAGAAGTACTCATGGGGGAGTATACATATCATTTAAAATACATCCTTAATCAGGAGTTATCAACCTGGCACTGAATTCTCTGATTTCCCTGACAGTAACTGGGAATTGCTAAAATGCAGTGCTTCCAAAGACTTAAGAATGGCATTCTTAGTGCAGGCATCTGAAACCAAAGAGTGAAAGCTCCATTTGGAAGTGTTGGTCCCAAAAGCCAGTATTATAATTCCTGATGCTTAACAGCCACTTTGCTATAGTAAAACAGAAAAACAGAGAAACAAAGTCTCCTAACATGGTTTGCTCTCAGTGAAACTTTGTTGGCTTTCTCATCTTCCTTATTTTTTTCAGAGCTTACTTTCTTCTTTTTTAGTAAGAAAGCAGTTTTCCAATAACTGGATCTGTCTGGTGTATCATAATCTCTTTTCCAATTACTGTAAAAGAGCACTGCTTTTGTTCTTCTGCAGTCTTTTGGTTCTCCGCCCACTTTTCTTAAGTTTGCAGAGATAACCACTAGCCAATCTGAGGCTGCTTTAGTCAGTTCTGTAAGTACTAAGAGAAATTTAATTAGAGACAGCTTTTCTGAAAACATCTAGCTTATCCTTATCTAAGTATTCATGGCACTTTTCCATGACATCTTATCTCCTTACTTATAGGTATTTAAATAAATAAGCACCTTAATTATGGCTGACCTTTTAAATGAAGAATGAAATGAAAATCACACTGACGTTGAGAAGAAGGTCAGCACTAAGCTTTCTCTATTCCTTGTTGTTTTGGAGACTACTTTATGCTAAAAAACTGCAGTCATGATACTAGTATAAGAATAAATGACCAGAGTTTCTTTCCTGACCCTGTGAACCCATGGGATCTGAAAACTTCAGGGGCTTTCAGTGAATGAGTTCAAGCATTTCACTTATTTTGAGCTATTCTACAGAGGAAGGGGAAAAGGGAATGCAGAATTTTGGAGCAGTAAGGTCTGGTTCAAAAGTTAATGTTTACTGGCAATATTACAGCTATGTCCCCAAGCGGTTATTGGCAATACCTGATGAGCCCCAAATTCCAAAGTTTCAACTACAAATGGTCCAAAAGACCTGTTAATTTTCTGTGTAAAAAAAAAAAATCCCCATACTATTTTTCAAAGTATTTTAATGAGAGAACATTAGCTGCAACAGAATGATATCAGCAAGCCTGAGTCATAGATGGGAGTATGATGCAAGTACAAAATAGACTTCATAAATACTAAGTGTTTTGACACTGAAAATCAACAGTCACAGATGCTTTAGAGTTTACCAGATATGCTGTATACAATGTAAGGGTCTCATCTGTTATATGCCAATTGCATTAATTTTTCCCATAAAATCCAAAATATTGGGAAAGTTCCTGGAATAGATTTTGATTAAAAAAGCTTAAGTGATTATGAACTCGACCATTAACAGAAAGGCCAACCAATGCAACAGTTGTGTTTCTGAGTCATGCTCAGCTATGCCCTTTTATTGCCGGGGCAGGATATCTGGACACCAGATCCAATAGGAAAATCTCTCAGGATTTGTGTAATACCTGAGGAAAACACCATGAAGTGCAAGTCTGACATTTCTAAGAAATGAACTTTACAAAGGCTTTTATTATGACTTTAACATCTCTGATAGCTTGTGCCGTACCGAAATAGGAGCCTGCACATCTTAGAAGGCCACAAGAGAGCTACAAGTGCTGAACAAATTGACAGTAATGTAGCAGCTGGAACCTCCTTCAGTAAATTAATTCCAAACTAACAGTTTTCAAAAGCGATATTATTGTGTGCAATAAGGACAATGCTTTAAAAAATACAAATGTGTGCATTCATGGAAGGAAATTTTGCACCAGCTGAACTCCCTCATCCCTTGTCCTTTCTGGATGAACTGCTTCTTGCAGGGATTTTTGTTGTCATCCCATCAAAGAGGAGAAAAAAGGCTCAGGCATCCCTCCCAATTTTATCACATAGATGCCAAGCAGGCTGAATTACAAACCTGCCCGATGTGCAGGGGCAGCTGATGGACAGGGCTGGTGGCACAGAGGGCCAGGAGCCTTTGGCCTCCTGCCCCGAAGCCGCTTCATCTCCTGGCAGCTTAGTGTTTGTGCTATCATCACCACACATAGATAGCTACTCGGAATACTTCAGATTTCCAAGATGTGGAAAAGCTGGGAAAAAAGTACATGTGTAAGCAGTATTTTAGGCTTCGGTAAGACATCTTCTATTGTGCCAGATGGGAAAATATTAATTAAGCTTACAGTAAGTTAATTAAGTTAAGATGGAGCTGGATGTATAAAAATTACAAAGGGAATGTTGAAGTGGCCCAAAGGAAGCTTGTAAAAGACTGTGCTGAAAGGGAAACTGTAAGGAAGTGTCCAGTGAAGTACAAATAGTGAATTAGGGTATAATCTGATTTAATATTTTCATTAATGACCTCAGTACCAAAAGTAGGGGTGAACTAATGGATTTTCCTGGCAGCATAAATTTGGGATATATTAGCAATAAAAATGTGAATTACCATATTATATAGAAATAATTAGATGACCTTGAGATCAGGGTTGATATTAATGTGATGGAACATTATGGTACAAAATGCAAAGTTATGCACTTTGGGACTATGAAGAAGAATTTCTGGCATTAACTGCTGCTTCAATCAGACACAAAGGAGAAGCCTGGTCCTGAGTCCTGCCCACCGGTATGATTTTACTGCGAGAAAGCTCGTTGGGATCCTAAGCTGTACTGAGTTCTGTACTTGGTGTGGTGATTTCCAGGCTCTGCTATGACCTTACCTGAAATACTGTATTGCTCCCTGTGTATAATGAGTCAGAAATTAATTTGAACTAAATAAGTAAAAAGAAAGGTAAAATAGCAGCCTGCCTCACAAAAGCAAGCAGAACGTGTGGCTTTTTCAGGATTCAGAAGCAAGGGTTGAGAGGGCATGTGATTGGCATCTCTAAGTATAGCAGAGGAGAAGATGCTAAGGAAGGAGAGGAGCACAGGAGAGGTCTCTGCGCTGAGGTCACAGTGTTGGCACAACAGCACTCGCATATCAGAAAAGAGGAGAGGGTGCAAGTGTTTCTGATAGCGTTCCTGCAGGAATGTTGGGGCAGCTCCTTTGACTTGTTTTTAGGATAGGAATAGGGGTGTGTGTGTTTGTGTTAAGCCAGACCTTATGTCTGAGATAGCACATAACTGCACGCTGATGACTGTAGATACGCTCCTTACTCCTGTGCCCCAGATTTCCTTCTGCAGACCTGCATTTTCTCTACTCCAAATCTTATTCTCTCCTTGCTTCTTCCCATCTTCAGAGTGAAATAGAAATATTTTACACATTGTATTTGCCTTGCTTACTCAGAGGAAAAAATCCTCCAGTAAAGACAGGTACCCAGGTGAGATGTGAGCAACACCTACTGCGTGCCTGGTCCTTAGCACAGCAGAACACCGGGAGCTGGGAAACTTTGATGCCCTAGTGCTCTACAGACACAAAGCAGGATTAGGAAGACTGGAATCGGGGATACTCGTGGGATGAGACAAACAGTGATGGAACCTGTACAAGGAGAACGAGATGAGGTATTCGGTGCCCTTCAGCATAGCTGCTGCATGTGAGCTGACCGCGTTTTCCTGGGAGGCAACTTCCACACCCCAGAGAGGGCAAAAGCTCCCTGCACACAGCACCAGTTGCAGGAGCTGTACTCATCAACCAACCTTTCTGCTTTTCCTGCTAAGAAATTATCCTTCACGCTGAGACTTGCTTTTCAGTTCACAGACAGGAGAAGGGAGATTCACTAAACCTTTGAAGTAGAATTTGAAATTAATACTATTCAATAACTAGGGACTCTGATGTTTTTGTGCAACATCAGAGAGAAGCTCCTTGGATTAACATTAAAATAGGTGCACAAAGTAGATATTGCTTTTCTGGCAATACAGGCACTCCCGCCATATGCTTACAGTCAGGAATGGCACGAGGTACTATTCATAATGGCTTTTATTTATGACAGTTTCTGGGACCCAGGGTTCTGGCTATGAAAACTTAGCAGGTTTCCACAGCGCAGATATGAGCTGACCTAATTCTGATTCATGCAGACTGTTCTGATAGTTGAGAGCAATAGCAAATAGAAACGATACTGCTGATAAGTTACAGATAGAAAAATCTCACATCAATATAGCAATTATAGTTGCTACTGTACGAGTCAGAATGGGAAATCAGAGGAAGTTCCAAAATGAGCAAGGGAATAAAAGCCACCATAATTAGTATGAAATGTTTAGTGCTTATCATAGAAGAGTCAGTTATTTGAGTACTACACAAAGGAACACAGAAGAAACGCTGCCAGGGTAACTTAAGGCTGAGTATCTTGCAGGGCAGAAGTCATTCACATTCACAAGACTGCTGGCTCTGGCATTATGTTCAGCTCTGTGTCTTGTATGTCTCCTTCCTGACCCACATTTAGTTCCTGTGTTTTTCCCACTCAGTTGCAAATTCAGTAGTCAAAAACGCCAAGACTTCGAGAATAAGTCTGGGGCTTCTGAAGCAGAGTGCCTGTCAGATGAAGACTCTGTCCTTGCACCCTCGCAGAAAGCAAAACAACCCCTTCGGATTGATGTTTGAATGGACCCCAGCCCTGCACCACCTGTGCACGTTGCAAAGGAGTATTTGCTGTTTTAGCCCTATCTAGGGTTACAGGTAAAATAAAATAAAAATTGTAAATTTTTATAATTACAAAAAAATATATATTTTTTGTAAATAAAAATTGCAGCTTCTTAGCAGTTAGAGCTAGGGGAGAAGCAGGAACTTTGTAACAGCATACAGCTCACTGCGTCTGCTGCCAGCAGGACACAGGCCAAGGGGGTAGTGGGAGAATATGATGCTCAGGGAAATCACACGTTGCCTCCTGAATACTGTCTTATTCTTTAAAAGAAAAAAAGAATCTACTGAACGTTTTTGTTGTTAATATGTTTAACATGGTTTTACTTAAGCTTGACTATTTGGGGCTGTTTAGTTGATTATTTGCTTATCCAGGAAACAGAAATCACAGATCAGAAACAACAACTTGCTCAGAGGTTGCTTGATGTGGCAGGAAATTTAACTGTAAAGCCCTTCCACACAAAGTCTGAGGTATTTTCCTGGGCTGAACTCCAAATGCCCCAGTTTATAAAAACAAAACCTACTGTTTATTTCCTTAAGTGCTCTCACCTGAGGAAGTGAAGCCAAGATGCGTCTTTCACTCAGAGCAGATGAATTCAAATGGTAACAGCATAACCTCAGCAGTCAAACAGACATAAACCTTCCCCATCCCACTTGAGCCTAAATGAAAACACTGAATGTGTTTGACATGTGCCCTCCTTCAGCGCAGAACTCAAATCTTTCAATCTCAGGTGCAAGGGATGTCACACCAGTTAATACACTGCCTATGTATTAACTGTGGGGCCCAGGCAGGCTGGTGAGAGACTGGCCATCCATAGCCCAAACCTCTATTTAGGAGAGGGGTAAAATGAAAGTGGATCTTCATGCTGTTCTCTGAGCAGAGGGAGGAAGCAGGTAGCTATTCGTGCTCGCTTTTCTGTCTCACACATGTAACTTTCCCACATTTGGTGCTGGCAGTTTTTCCCACTGTTGTCCTTGGAGCTGCAAGGTAATTAGCTACCGAGATTGCAATTTGACTCCTGGGCTACTGCAGCACTTGCTTAAAAATAGGTTTTTGCTTCCTTTGAGCTTGCAGCAAGACCAGAATTTAGCATGGCTCTGGAAAGGCGAAATGGTGTCCCTTTTGAATGGACACTTGAATTTAGCTGAGCTCAAGCTGATGTGGCATTTCACTGCAATGCAACCGTGATGGCTCAGAATTTTTTTTTTTATCTACCATGAAAAGTAAACTTGAATGGTGACAAATCACAGGTCCAAATTTCATAAATTCATCACTGAATTTGTGGGTGAGCTGGAGGGATGGAAACAAAACAGAAGTGTTGCTGGGTGTTTACGATCTACACGATTGACTGCTATCTGCAGAGTCATTGTTCTGCCTGCAGTAAATGTCTGTACACACAAATGGAACTGAATGTGATTTGTTACAAAAAGGATGCAAATGCACATTTTGGCTCAGCTCTATGGGAATGTCACTGCTTTTATTTTATTTTTTTTCTCTCTCTCCACACAGTGTGCTGCAAAGCAAGGTTTAAAACCTTTGGATTCCAGGAGGGGAACAAGGTCTTCTGGAAGGTTGGAACAGCATTGCCACATAACTAATATTCTGGAATCTCATGCCACAGTCTATATACTAGCACAAGGTATATATTATTATACCTAGTGTGTTCTACTGTTGCCTTAGAAATGTGTGAATAAAAAGGTTAGCATTACTAGATTCTTTCCAGAATAGTGAGTAAATTAGAAATAAAAAAAAAAAAAGAGAGAGAGAGAGATGAGTATCTAGAAGGGTAGTAATTAATTGCTGGAGCCAAACTCAGAGAATCAAGTAATAAAAACTGTGGACTATATTCTGCTTTACAAGTAGGCAGCAGGTGCCCCCTCAAATCTGGATATGCTATTCCTTGGGTACTGGAGGAGTGAAATTGCTGATTTCTTTTCACCCGCCTTAAGGTGCCACCTCCGCCAGATGAGAGGAGGCGAGAGCAGCTCTGAGACCACCCCAGGTCCTTTGCCTTGGCCTCCCAGGGCTTACCAAGCAGAGAAAGTAATGCTGCATATTTCTTTTTCACTCCAGGTAAACGTGGCTGGCAAGGCTGCCTTCATACAGGGCTGTTCCAGGGTTGCTGTATGGCTGAGAATTGCTTTTCCTCCCAAACTGTGGGCCAGAGCATAGAAACTGGGCTCAATCTGCATACTTCAAGTATCCAATATCCCCACTGCTCTACCAAGGCAGATTATACATTCTTCAAGAAGTGAGCAAGTGTGCTTTCGGAGAAAAATATTTCCATGGCTACAGATGCTTCTAATGCAGTGGGATGGCTTAGGCAACGCGGCTCAGAGAAAGCTGGTGAAATGAGGGGAGGCGATTAGATGAAAGGATGGCTGGGTGTTTGATGTCAGATTTGGGGTTTTTTTCCCCGAGGCTCTCGGAACTGTCCCAGATGGCCAGAGATGATGTCGGGGTCTGTATTTTGCATGGAGACTGCACTTGGTTTTTCGTCCTAAGGTTTTGGCGCTGCAGTGTGCGCAGGAGTGGCCCTTGGGTACTTTTACAGTTGCCGTTTTGTGTTCAAATCTCACATGTAAGAAACTGTATGTGTTGACCAAATGAAACACTGAGGTATGTTGCAGGTATGAAGCTATGAAACCATAGCAGATCCGAGCACTAAATACCAGAAGATAGTTATCTACTTCTGCAGTGCTTCTGTAATGTGCAGTGCTAGAAGCTACAGGTGTTAATGGAAGATGATGCTGCAGGGAATAGTTGGCAGATAGTTTTTGTCTCAGGAGTACATCCTCCTGATCCCAAGACTTTCATATTTTCTCTGAGATATGGGTCATACCTAAATGGTAAAAAAAATCCATCTTCTCCATCTAAGTTATAATATAGACTATTAGATAATAGACTAAATACACTGGTTGAATATAGAAGGATATTAATTCTAAAACACAAGTTTATTAAAAGTCTTTAAATACATACTGTAATGGGGATCTGAATTTTAAGTAATGTGCCAAAGTCTTGTTCTTTTTGCTTTATCTTCACTTACTTAGATACATGTAGCCACATTGAGTAGGAGGAGGCACTCCAAATTTCTGTTCATCCTTAAAATCCTGTCAAATATTTTTTAAATACTCATGATCAATCATTTCCTTCATAATTCTAAGCACTTCCAGTTTTTTGAATAAAATACTGCCATTGCTGCAAGTCTAGGATGAGTTTCCAATTGTTTAATGAGGTGATCACATTTCTTACGGATTGGACACTAGTATCACACGTATTTGTAACTTAAAAAAAGATCTGGCAAGCTAGAAAGAAATTCTGTTAATTGAAGGACAGTTTCAGCAAAGTCAAAATGAGAAAATCCTTCTAATGAGGTATGAATGAACCAAAACAGACGGCAAAGACATTTCACCGGTGCTGGTGCTGGTGAGTGCTGGTAAGTAAATGTGACGATATTAATTTGGGTGAAAGGACATGATTAGTACACTTTGACTTTTCTGTAACCGCTGAATCTAATGTATCCTATTTATATGGCTGTGAAGAGCTTCCAGTCACATTGTAATGATTTCTAAGGCGCAATTTGAACGAGATTGCACCAGGAGTGTCAAGTTGACAAGCTCACATCCTCTCCTTGATGTGAAGTGCTAAGTTCATAAAGATGTCAACGGGTTGTCTTGCCAAGTCTCCCAGCTGGAGAGTAATAATGAGTAATAGTCATGAGACTCTGGATCCAACTTTATCAGTCCCAGCATTGCAGGTCTTGCAAAGGGAAAACGCCTGTGAGTAATTTTCAGATAAGTTAGTTTCAGTGGGAATGTCAGAACTGATTTCATACTGAGATGCATTGCTGGAAGGATGTGGAAAATGCACACTTGTTCTTCAAATGAAATAATACTCCTGGTTAAATTCAGTGGAAGTTTTGCCTTGACCAGTAAAACAGTGTGAACTCAAGGCAACTTCAGGTTGCTTCAAGAGATGTGCATACACTAACACATATAATAAACATATCTCCATCTTAGTACTAACATTCTCCTATTTTTCTTAGAATAACAGTGTTAGCTGTAATCAGCAGAGGGTGTCTGAACTGGAGCCACCTTGATTAAAATGAGGAAAGAAATAAGGGGAAAATATTGATATGCTTCAAAACTTACTGCGACTTAGTCTAAAACTGCTTTCTCTCTTCTTGACCTAACTAAACCCAAGTCTCACCTTCAAGCCACACTGCAAAATTCCTTCTTTCCCCCTGCAAACAGCTCTGGAAATGAATGAAATGGAATGGAATTAAAAGGGGAATGGAAGTGTTTAAAGATGTGATTGGGCTCACATGTGGTGGGATATCTTTAATTTGTATGGCTGCCTTTGAGATGCATTCTGAAATTATTTGGAGAGTGCCTAGATCATCTGGATAGGACCTCTCTTAACTGTGCTTCTGTATGTCTAATGAATCAGTAAATCAATGCCAGTTTAAAGAGCTGGATTTTTGAATGCCAGCTGATTTTTTATTATTTTTTCCTGTCACAAGCTTTCTCTGTATGAAATTGTTGCCCATTTTTTAATTTGTACTTGCTAAAATATATAGTCTTTTGAAGCACATACCTTTCAGCAGACAGCTTGAAAGCTGCCACCAGGCTTACCTCTCGCTGCGATGATGCCTTCTAAGTGGAGGAAATTGTCCAGCTTGTCAATGCCAAGCTAATAAGGCAATGCTTCTTTCCATTCTATACCTGTAAATGTAGCTAATTTAAGTTCTCAGTGAGACTCTTGTCTCCTTTTGGTGATGGCTATGAAATGTTTGAGCTGTTCCACGTTGTGCTCACAGTGCCCAGAAAAGAACCTTTGACTACCACAGCAGTTATGTCTCTCTCCTTATCCACAAAAGAACATATTGGTAGCTTAATCCACGCTACCTAGGCCAACCTGAGTCCTCCTCAGATCTCCCAGAGCAACCGCAGCAAATGCACCGCGAGCCTGTGGCCCGAAAGCTCTTGCCCATCCCTGAGAGCTAAGCAGAGAGAAAACGGCACATGTCAATGTCCTTGTGCTCCTTGTGAGGACTTTGAAGGTCTCTCTGGCCCTCAGTCCTCTCTTCTGGGATCTTGAGGAAGGTAGAAGGGCCACAGAAATGGGGAGCTGCTGCTGGCTGGGCAGTTTCTCATGAACCAGCATTTACCTTCCTTGTCCTAAATTCTCACATTTCAGCTTTTTGCTTTTCTGGATGCGTTCAACATCAGCCAGCTGTGCTTACCGAGGTGGCCCTTTGCAAGCAGGGCACCTGGCTGCCCGCCGCTCTTCAGTGCATTTATCCTTGGAGTATCTGGAAGGCGAAGTGCTGGTCCCACCAACCTATGGGAGAGTAACCAAAAAGGGGGATACACAGAGTAAGATGTATAAGGAGGTGAACTGGGATACTCAGAACTTTAGTGCTCAAAGCAATGACCCCTGCTGTCCTTTACATAAAAAAGTTCTTTATATTATGGGAAAGGCACTTTCAGCTGTAAGACACCCATGTGCTGAAACTGCGTTAACTAGAGATATCCAAACAGCCAAGCAGCTGGCTGGGGATTTTGCTGATCACTTTGTAGCTCTGAGGTGCCTGCAGAGTCAAGTCTAAGGCTTTCTAGTTGTACTCTAACTCTAGACTATCTTTAATATAGCCAAGGACTTAAGTCTGGTTAAGGCCTTTGTGTGCTTCTGCAGTATGAATATTTATTCCTCATTTAACTAATGATGGTGTTGTTTCTCTTCACAGGTTTTTCCTCTCACTCTGGGCCAGTCTATCTTCTATGTGGCTGCTGGACTTTTGCTGGAATATACAAAGTGGGTAATATGTGATCTTTGACACAATTCCAATAACACATTGCAGATTCTTGTCAAATTTGCTGGAGAAGTGTTAAAAACAGGAGAAAGTGTGAACCAATTAACCAAAATGCATGATTACTTGTCCTCGTACAGACCTCAAATTAAAATACTGAACATTATTTCACTTGAATGTGTTTCCCTCAGTTTATTTGTTAAACATTTCAGGAGAATAAATTTGATAAGCCGGGTTGGTGAGTTATGAAAATGGACGTTTCATTGCTGTCCTGGTCCCAGAAGACAGTATTTTTATTACCTTTAGGGTTCAGATTCTGGGCATATTACTATGTTTAAAACCATAGATCAAGGAGAAAACCAACAGTTTTTATGTAAAGCATACTTCTTTTAAAAGATGCAAGAAGCAGAACTGCTTTTCTTCGTTCAGATATGAAAGCCCATTAGGAAAGCTGGATTGATTCCCTTTCTGCGCATTAAACCCTCGCTGCACCTTTGTATGATACTTCATGCCAGAAGACTCGCATTTATGCTACCTATACGTTTTCTAAACCACCTGCATTAAAGTAGTTACGCTAACCAACATATGCAGTGTCGATCTTTATGGTCCTGTTACAAAAACAGTCGGGGGGAGAAGCCCTATTAGGCAGCGTGTGTGCAGGAATGATGCATTCGTTCCTCCCCGAAATCGTTCTGCTACCCTATTGTGTGGCCGTTGGAGAGAGCTTGGGAAGAACACACAGGCGCTAAATCCCGCTATCCCTCATGAGGCATTGACTTCCTAATGGAAACTATTTTTAACATGAACAGAGGCTAATCTGTCACTTACATAGTTGGGAAAATCAGTCAATAAACATGCCTGTGACAATGGGATTTTTGACAAGGAGCTCTGCAAAATCTTATTTACCTCCTCTGTACAGCCAACAAAATGCACCAGGGAAACTGTTACTTTTGATGTAGACATACAGCTTAAATAACACTCAAATGGCTGGCGCAGGCATTGGCTACAGAGGATAAAAAGGAAAACCGGATTAGCTAAAAATAGTTATATTAAAAATCAGTGTATTTCCTTCCTCAAGGAGAGGAGAAAAAGACCAGCTCTAATCTTGGACTAGAAGACTACAGGTAGAAAAGTTCAGGTCTTGCCCTTCTCATTTTTGAAAGACACTTTTCTAGTTCAAAGGGGCTTTGGTTTAGCTTCGGGGGAAATATCAAGGATTATAATTGGAAGACTTTTCTAGGTTTTCCTAGCTGGATTTCAGAAGCGTGGTATGTACTTAACAAAACCACACGCACAAAAAAAGAACAGAGCTGCTTTGAAATAGACCTTTCATTCCTCCTGCTGCCATACAGCCTATGCTGTCACTGTACATCTTCCCTGGGAGGGAGGGGTATGGAACAGGGGATGAAAGGTACAGGAGGAAAGGAAAAGTGTGAGATTAAAAATAAATCAAAAAGGGGAAGGCATGTTGAGAGAGGGGAATGTTGAATGCCAGCTCCTAAATTTTCCCCTTAAAATGATATGTCTGAAAAGATTTGTCAGTATCCCTCTGTAATGGGCTATTTCAGAGATTACAGTTGCAGCGAAGGGAATGAGGACTGTGGAGATGAAGACAGGACGGTCCCCTGGAGCAGCTCATTTTAACGACCTGGCGGCCCGTGCTGCGCTTTACCCTCCCCTCTCTGGGAGACACAGGGAACGAATCCTCGACCTGCTGAGGCCAGGGGAGCCGTGACTGACCTCGGCGGGCACAATCTCGGCTTCAGAAAGGGGGTTTTGCCATGAGTGGCTCTGCAGAGCTTTGTGCCCACGTTCCAGGTTTTGGCGGAGGGAAGCTGTTCACTTTGGTTTTCTCTTTTCCTTAAGTAAATAGGGTCTTTTTCTCATCTTACCTTTCCTTGGTAAGTATTTCCTGCCTGATTTAAGGAGCGTCTTCTGAGTATATGTACATTCAATATTAAGGAGGAAACACTTCAGTATAGCAAGGGTATGGTAAAACAGCAAAGAACACATCTTCTTTATATACCTTTCTAAGCCAGAGACTCCTGTTCAAAAACAAACCAGACATTTTAAACACATGTCTTAGCTTAACCTCTTTGCAATTACTGTATTTTTAGAATAAGAAATTTTTGGTTTTATACATTTTAAAAGCTCTTACCTAGAAGAGTCTTGCTATTTTTAAAAAAATTGTAACAAAATGCAAGACATATGGGTCATTTTAATCAGTTAATAATTCCTGATTAAGTTGATATATACTAGTAGCCATCCACTAGAACCACGTATTCAGCTTGTACAGTCAAACAGCTTTGCTATGTGGCACGAGCGTTGCAGCATCTTCGAGTCCTCAGCCATGAGAGGACTGACCGACCAGTCCTTTCAGCGCAGTTAGCTGGGAAGATTTATAGCAGCCGACATTTTCAAGTATTTCAACAGCTGGGCATTTGTGTAAAATCATCTCGCTCATACAATACTCCTGCTAAATAATGTCATTAAAATTTTTATGTGAAAAATTCTGTTTTGATGTGCAGACTACTGAAGCCTACGTTGCCTGATCATTTGTCTAAGCTGTTCTATGCTATTGTGACACCACTTAGTATCTAAGACCATTGTAACATTGGGATCTGATTGTTAAGACAGTTTTGGCAGTGATACCTACAATCAAACAGCTTTCATGTTTGAGAAACAGTTTCTGTGATGATTAAAAAGCTAGTGGGAGTTGGGGCTTTTGGATTTTATTCCCTCTTTGACCACGGATTCATTATTTGCTTAAGGTAGAGGGTGCCTTGTTGACAAGCCTCCTGATGTTTGATGTTTTATTCTCAAAGCACCAGTTCCTACAGTTGCTTTGTAAAGCACCGCAGCATCCCATTGTTAAGGAGAAAAAGGAAAAGAGAAGTAGGGAAAAAAAAAGATCTCTCTAACTTATTGAGAAGAGTTGGAAAGTGTAAATATGAAAATGCCATTTTTAAAAGTTCCTTGTTCAAAACTATCAAAATCCTTGTGGTTTTTTTTGTTGTTGTTTTGACCAAAAACAAGGCTGGATTTGCTCAAAGTCTAGATTCTGACCTAAACTCAAATATTTCTCTGTGAACTAAATCCAAAGCAGTATTTGTTTTGTTTTCCTTTGCTTCAGGTAGTGTTCTTTTAAATATTCCTACTAATATTTTGAGCATTAAAGCTTTAGTAATGATTGCGATCTTCATGTTAAAAATACTGAGGTTCCTTATAGAAGCCTTAAACACAGGTACAGCATCATTTTCCTTTTTCCTTTCTTCTAAGGTTCAATAATTTTTGTTTCATCCAGGGCCATGGAGAAAGACTCCAGTGACTGACTGCAACAACTTTCCCCATGAGAAGCACAAGAAACCAGTGCTCTTCTTTTCCAGAATACAGGATACTTTGGTCATCTGCGTGATGTAAAAAGGCGGTCCCTAATCATTCTCAATGCCTGAGGTTGAGGAAAGCTTGTGCTGGACCAAACCCAGTGCTTTTTTCAAAAAGAAGGCAAGTAAAAATATTTTAATTCAGAAAAAGAAAAAAGTTCATTTGCGTGTCTTCATTAAAATGAGCAGCATGTTGCTCCACTTCTCCCCCCAAGAAAATACCCCACCAACAGCGGGCAGCCTGCCCAGTGAATCCTGTCTTCCAGTTTAACACTGGAAAGAGGTGGCAGGGAGAAGTGGAGTTGCTTTTACCTCTGATTTTTTTTAACTTTCCAGGAGGAGAAATGGGAAATGGCAATAGCCAGGACATGGCTATGGCTGAATCTGTATGCAAGTCTGTGTTACTCACCTGCTCTGCACCAGGGAAGCAGGAGATGCAGAGTGCATATGATAAAATTAAGGGGAACAAAAGGGCACTTTGATATCATGGCTTCTGACAAGGAGAAGGACTGAAGAGAATTATGGTGACCCGAAGTTGCCACATCGTCTGCTTTAACTCAGACTTTGTTTGGCAGGCTGGGAGGAAAAAGAAATCAATATTCTATTCTAGATGACAAATATTATATGGTTTTGTCTTATCCATTATTTCTAAGGCATGAAATCAGCATCTCATAACGCAACCTCTGTCTTGAAATCAGACATTTTGGAGGAAAGTTCACCTATTGCGAAGAAAATGTTGAAAATGTAATTTCCCTTCTGCTTTCCTGTTATTACTCTCCCTTCTCTTCCCTTTCAGGATCTTAAAGATTTCACTCCTTCAGGAATCACTTTTACAGTTTCACTTAATTTGCCTGGTGACTGTAACTGTCTTTGACTTCATGCTATTGGAGAGGATGTCTCTGGATCTCCCAGGATTTTATTGAGGAAGGAAGGTGTGAGGAACAGCAAAGGCTGAGCTGACTTTAGGACTGATTTGATTTTGCAGTTGATGGTGAAAGGTTTTTTTTTAACCTCCTTTGCAATAACATTTATTGCTATTGGAACTGTCAGTAAAGTGGGAAAAGCAATTAATATTTTTGCCTTTGTGTCTTTCACAAAATCCTTAGTTTTCTGCAAGCAAAGCTCTTGAAAGACACCATAGTTCACCTTGAGGAATGATAAGAGAGAAAAGAACAGTGAGAACTTTCTACGTGTCCTTTGCTCATTAGCAATGACAGACTGTGGAGCAAAGCTATCCCACAGCACAAGTTTTGTAAATACGGTTGCAATAAAATCTAATTTCAGTACAAATAAAAATCAAAAAAGGAAGCTAATTGGACATTTCTTTCAAAGGCTACTTAATCTTCAACTTCATTTTAACAAGTTCAGCCAAAAATTTTGGCAGCATGAAATTGTAACACAGGGAAGAATTATTACCCTTTGTGTCAATTAGGTAGAATGCTTTTTAACTAAATATATCTGCCCCCTTTTCAGATTTTGCTTAGGAAGGTGGAAATTTGCCCCTGTGAGCGTCTCACCAAATCCTATTACTTGCACATTTATTCTGTTCTGTGCCGCACTGACACTTCTCAAGCCAAAAGGGAAGCAGCGGGAAGTCGTGACCTGTGCTCTGAACAGTCAGATCAAATCAGGTAGATTTGACAAAATGATGAACTGCTGCAGCTCCCATTGGAGTCCCGAGTTCCCCTTCTCTAGGGCATTGGGTATGTGATCAGACAGAAGGCTGTTACACCCAGCAAACTGACTCCTCTTTTCCTAGGAATGGATATTTCTCCTAGTAGCTGCTTGTACTGGTACCTTGGACCTTGTCTTGTATTTGTTGGATTACCCTGGCACTTTACAGAGCCCAGAGAAAATCATTCCTGATGTGAGGTACAAGACAGGTACAAACAAATTGCCGGAGACTATAACAGCACATATGACAAAAAAAGGCTTCTACCCTTGAGAATATCCAATACCTATTTCTTGTCTGACCTTCTATGTGGGATTCCTGGCATCAGTGCAATATCGCTCCCCCTTTGCTATTCAGAAGTTTGATATGCCTCACAATACCATCCTACTGTCCATGGGAATTAATTATCTAAACATCTTTGGGGGAAAAAAACATTAAAAAATTACAGAGACAGTGTCTGTTCTGTGGGGTTTTTTTCCCATCTAGAGTAGGAGTGTGCAAGGCAAAATTCGCATTATCATCACCTGAATTAGGGTTTCATCCTTGTTCTTTAAAATCTTAGTGTCTACTATATTAAATGTGCTATATATATTTTTAAGCGTAAACAATTTGAGAATATAAGGAAGAATGCCTGGAAAGTCAAGTTGTGCTCAGGAGCACTTTTTTTGTAAGAATTAGGCATGTACCTAGTGAAAAACAGACCCTTCCCAAGTGGATTAGCTGCTAAGCAGTGTTTGCTGCTGCTTACTGGAGACTACTTTCATTCCGTGTTATATACAGTGGTGGATTCATTTACAAAAGCGTTATCTCTCTCTGTCAATTTATTGCGAGCAAGCGTGCACATTAAAATTGTCTTTGGGATGGTTTGCAAGTGGCAAACGCTTTCAAGACAGAAATATTTCCATTCCCAGTGAAAGATCAGCTGTGCTTCCCAAGTTTCCATGCGGGATGGGTAATGGTGCTTCAAAGATTCGGCAGAGCGTTAGTAAGGGGAAAAAATTCAGTGGTTCGGTAGGTTGTGCACAGTGTCTGCCAGCATGTCCAGCCTATACAAATATCTGCCTTGGTAACAAATCTTCAGCGGCTCTACATGGGAGTGGATGAGGAGACAAGGTCCAGAGGAAGCGGTGGTTTATCCACATTCTGGTCTCAGCTCCGCCTCGAAGACCACACGTCATCGCGTCACTTCACCCAGGCTGCTCCTGTGAGCAGAGGCTGCAGCACGTGTCTCCGCAGCTTTCCCTGCTGCTGGATAACAGCCCAGTATTCTTCTGGGTGGAAAGTCAACGTGGACAGCCCTGGCATACGGATTCATTCATATCAGTGACTTCCTTCATGCTCCCTGCGCATCTTGTGCTGCTCACTAACCTGCTACAAAGGCAGTATCGGTGCACACAGGGGTCTCATCCCAGCATGACACACGCCAGCACCAGAGACCGACGTGCTCTGCGCGAGACCTCTTCCCTGCACGTGCGCACATAACGCTTGCACGTCGCCTCGTTCCTATGGAAGAGATGTGTCTGGGCAGCCTGTCCTCGGATGCGTCACCCCAGCCGGCCGCGTGGGCGCCGCTCCCGGAGCGTGTGAAACGCTGTGGTGCTGCAGCCCAGCCTATGCCCCTCGGTGGCACCTGCTGCCCTGACGGGAGCTGACGCAGCCCGGGGCTCGGCCTTAGCATGTGAGCACAGGGCATGTGAGCAGCCCGTGTCCGACCAGCACAGCGAACGGCCACTTTCTGCCACGTGGCGCTGTCTGCAGCAGCTCAGGCCTGGAGAATCTGGCATAGAGACATCTCTAATTTCCCAGTAGGCTGCCCCTGAGTAACTATTAATCAATGTAATTTATGAAAGAAAAACTAAGCGCTGAGCATTTTAATTTCCCACTGAATTTAAAGGGAGCAGAAGGGTTTCAGAGTGAATCTCTTGGTGTTTCTTGGACATGGTTCCTTCCTCTGCTAAATGGAGATCTCAAAGGACTATAGTGGTCTTAATTTCTTTATACTTCCTTTAAAACACAGTGTTTGATGGAATGTGGGGACAGAAATTTCTGTAAAATTTGGAGCCTCTGTAAGTCTTGGGCCACAGAGTCTCCTGCCTTTGTGCTATATGTCTGCATGCAGGAGTGTGGGAGCCCCTAAGTTGGGTTCCTTGAGCGGTGAGATCCCCTTTGGACTTCCTGGCCCATGTCTCTGGAATAGACTCCAGGTAAAGTCTATAGGAGCTGGGGGTTCAATCGGGGGATCCCATTATGTAGTAATCCTGATTTTCACCCCAATAAATATCAACGGTTTAGCTGAGTTTTAATGAAAATACTTTTGTCTAGAACATATTTTTAAACAAAGGAATAACTTAACATATTCTTCTAGCAAAGAAACCTCATGTTTTTCAACAAAGGCGAAAAGGAATAATTATTTATAAGCAGGGGGAGCGTTGTGAAAACTTAAATTCCTGTCGTTCATGGAAAGCGATAAATTTCCTTGCAAAATTGTAGGGGAAAAGTGATACAAATAGGAATTGAGGAAAGACTTAGCATTTTTCATCTTGCTCTCATCAAGCCTCTAATTAGTTTATTTTCTTTTTTTTTTGAGAGAGAGTTCCCTTTGTCCACAGAACGTGTGAATTTTGAAGATGAAAGCAGGGCTTCAGGATTGTTTAGTCTGTTTTGTGTTTTGCTGAGGAATTACTATCTCTTTAACTGTTCTCGGTGCTGCCTGCTATTTGTGCCCCAGCCCTTGGTTCCCAAGCTGTGTCAGGGTAAAACCGCTCACTTCACTGTATCCCTGTGGATTCCCAGGGCCAGGCAGGTGACCCAAAGCATCTCCCTTCTGGCACTGCACAGCAGTGGCAGGGAGGCTGCTTCACTGTAAGGGTTTTTATATAGTACCTGTTTTAATTGCATTATAGATCTCTTGCTTGCGGTACTCCCTGCCATAAAATCTGTGGCAGTCCTACTACCACACATAAACAGTGACAGAGTTTGCTTCACACTGCTCTGTTCTGCAGAATTTATGGCCATATACAGGACTTTTTTTAGGTACAAATGGGCTGCTTAAAAGAAGCTACTGAGTTGGCTTTGTCTGAGTAAGAAAGCTGAAGATGTCACTGTAGCAACTGTGTGGAGTGGAAGTGAGTTCGGACGCATTTTCTTCTACTTTCACATTGTGTACATGTGAACCTGAGACCTTCCATATACAAGGTGAGAACTTGCCTTATTTGTCACTACACAGCTCAGTTCTGTCATTTTCACTACTAATGGGATTTTGTGACTGAGCGACCTTGTTAATATAGCAATATGTTTCCTGCCATATCATCAGTAGCAATGCTGCAAATAATAAAAGATGGAGAAAATGCTAGCCTAAAAATACTTAAAAAAAAAAAAAGCTGAAGAAAAGCTGGTTTCCTTCTATTCTTTTTCAGGAAAAGACAGAAAGCTTCCATTATCTTAAAAATCATGTTACTTTAGGATTCTACTTTAATGCAACGAAATAGTTAAAGCACTGCTCATCTCTAGCACAATTTAGCAAAATAATTACTTAAAGAACTTCTTAGGGAAAAAGGAACATAAATATGGAGCGGATCCCTTCAACACAGCAAAGCCCGTCATTATACTAGGAGCATATTATGACAGCAGTTACCAGGAGAAAACTTTCTGTGGGAGGACTGCATGAGAAAACTGTGTTTCTTAAGCATTAGTTATCCCCTAATGTTGTAGTCCAGTATGTTGTATCATCTTTATGATAAATATTGTTCTCACTGAAATAATACTAAGTGTGACTATTTTCTGTATGTAAAACTGGTATTCATAGTACATAGTTAAGGGTGACCTGAGGAGTTTACAAACTGAATAAATAAGGAAAGAGAAATAGGTACAGGGAAGTGAAATGACAGCCAATTCTCTGGAGTGTCTGTCCAATGCTCTACATACCAGGCCAAATTGCTTCTTGATTTATAACTAACATCTCCACGGGAAGTTTGTACTGCAGCCTGTCAGAAGGATATTTGAAATGAGGTCGGAATCACAGTCATCGTAGCTCCCTGCCCAGAGCAGGGAAGGGGGAACTGAGGCTCTGCAGGTCTGCGTGAGGAGTCGAACAGGCAGAGTTTCAAACAACGGAGAGATTCCTCTCATTATCACCCCCTCTCGAGAAGCCAAGAGCAATGTCTTCAGAGGGCCAGCAGATTAACTCAGAGGTGGACTCCTCCGGAACGGAGGCCGAGTGGCTCGCGGTGTTCGGGTCCTGCAGGAGGACGGCGGTGTCAGCGAGTGCTTCTCCACCGACCTGCGCGTTCGAACGGGAGCTTCCCGGGCCGAGCCGGGCTGGAGGCAGCCAGCTCCAGGAAGAAAGCAGATAATTCTGCCCACAGCTGGTAACGTGCTAGCGCAGACGTGGCTGGAGCAAGAGCCTGTGTGGTGCTGCCTTCAGCAGCATGGACATGACCACAGGAGGTGACACAGTGAACCACAAAGCAGTATTTCCCATTCCATGAGGAGCCCTGTGTGTAGAGCCCAGGTGTGTTTCGCTTGTTGGATCATTGTGTTTGATGATGACGTGAAAGGGAGGCATGGAGGACTGGGTGCCACTGCACGTTTCTGGGCATTTTTGAGAGTGTTCCAACATCTGTACTGTAGCTATAGTCCTGTCCTGACAACATCCTACCCATTTTGCTCACCTTGAATTTTCTGCTGGATACAGGACTTGCAGTTGTGCAGACAGCATTAGCAGCAAGCAATATGGGAAGTGGGTAAATATTTATTACTGGACTAACTTTTAAATGTGCTTTTAATTTTTACTTAAGAATCTGTAACAAACTATAATTAACTGTGCAACACTCACAAAACTCTTAGGCAATTGCTAAAAATAACAGCTAAAAAGTAATAGTTAATCAACTTTGAATAATAGGTCCTGCTAGAATAATATGTCACTGTCTTCAGCAATGTGTAGAGAAGCCCTGGAGCACGGGGCCGGAGAGGCTGTAGGGTCTCCATCCTCGGGGATGGTCACAGCCCTGGACAGCAGCTCTGGGTGGCCCTGCGCTGGGCAGAGGGGCTGGAGCAGCAGCTCTCCAGAGGCCCTTCCGACCTCAACCGCTCCGTGATTCTGAGCACGCTTCAAGAACGCAACCTCAGTGGAAACAGGCCTACTTGCATTAGGAAAAAAAACAATTCTACATGTAGACTGGGATACATATGATTTTGTTTTGAGGAGCATTGTTAATTCTTTTTCTTTGTTAATCAATCAAAACTGCTCGTGATAAACAACTTAGTCCGTCAGCCTTCTTTTGGGCCAAGGACTGGTGTTATATGTGCAGGTTAACGCAGAGGGGCTGCTGAGTGTGCATCTGTCTCTGCAGACAGCTCTAATCCTTCATGGGCCACTGGCTCTACCTTTATGAGTTCTTTTGATTGGTAATTGAGAGAATAAATCTTTGAAGAACTTACATAAATGCAAAAAAAATACATTAAGATTCAAGCAATGAAGTGCCTACTAGCATATTTTATATGGTACTTTTTCAGTCCTCTACCATTTAAATTCATTTTGCCAGACAAAGATTCAGGATTGGCATTCAGCTATAGATTTTTTTCTTATGCACTGTCAACTGCACCCTCTATATTTTCTCTTTTAGTACCAGCACAGTAAATGATCTGTTCTGAGGGCGGTTTGCTCTGAAACACTTCACAATATTAAAGGTGCAGAGCAGAGTAAAGAACTCGGCTGTATTGTGAGTGTTTGCCTTCTGGCTCCTGTATGTTATACATATGAGACCCACCTTTTCAGTAAAACTGGGGGCTTATATTGAAAATAGGATTAGTTTGTAGTGCATCACAGCTCTCTGACTACTGCTGAGACATAGAAGGGGTAGAAGAGGCAGCTCTGGGAGACAAGAAACCAGCTGGGAGTACCTGCCCTGTCACCCTCTTGAGTTTACTAGCGTAATAAACACAGACTTTATTTGTTTGGCTTTATATGTTTGCCTTTCAGTGAAATCACCACTAGATCCTGGGGAGGAAACAGCTCAACAAAGGGACAAGCACAGCTGAAATCCTAACAATAATCTTCATTGTTTTCACAGAAAAATACATTCAACTATTACTGTACTTACTCTACATTACTGTGCTACATGCTGCATTTACGACTTCTATATAGATTCAGCTGCACTACAGGTATGTGGTACGCATAGCTCAGCCCCCATAGTGCTGTTTATCTGTGGTAGGTATGTTTTCCACACAGCTGGTTAGCTTAAACATAATCTCGTGCAGAGGATGATAAAGATTTTACCCTGGAAAATTAAGACCCCTTGGCTTTGTTTTTGTTGCACTAGTTATTGTAAAACATGATATTAGATCTCCAACATGATATTAGATGAACAGTCATAGACAAAAGGGTGGGAGAAAGAGAGTTTTCAGTAAAATAATTTCTCAAGGACTGGACCGTCCGCATTGTTCATGTTTATGTAACGGCTCTAGCAGCGGTGCTGGAGCGAAGTGCTGTGAGAACGCACTGTTCAGAGAGCTGGGTCACAAGAGTTATTATACAGGGAGACAGAAGTAATTTCCCAACAGATACACTGCTTGGCCCGTGGGGATATGGCTGCAAAACTTGCAAAAACTGCATATTTGCATTGCGTAAGGAGAAGCTCTATGCAAACCAATTTAATATACAGGATTACATAAAACTATTACAGAAACAGATGTGTTTGTTGCTGCTCTAAGATCCATTATACCCTCTTGTTGAGAGTGATTGACTCATAGCCTATTTGTCGACTAGGCGAATTACCATAGACAGTTTTTTTGTTGTTTTTTTTGTTGTTTTTTAAGAGCTGACACTAAGGGTGACATTATGCAATGTTTAAATGCAGCCTCTGTGGCAGGATGTTCACGTTCCAAACCTGATAGCTTGCTTTTTACAGAGCTAAAGTAGAAAATTCTGTTGTGGTTCCCATCTGTAGGAGCTACTGACCAGAGAGAAGTCAGGATTTTACCCTGTATGTCCCTTCAATATGCCAGACAGCATCCAAACATTACTCTGCACTAGCTAATGATCTTGACAAGGGAATGGTTAAGTATAGAAGAACCTTTTTATTGTTATAATAAACATTACAATAGTTACCAAAAAAAAAAAAAAAAAAGTCAGGTTCATAATCTCTCACGTTTAGGGGTTCATAAATGAAAAGCCAGAAGAAAGTTCTGGTTTTGAAATTTCACAGAACTCAGTGAAACCCAGGCAGAAGTATCTTTCCACTCATGTGGATTAGGCATGGAAGGAATTTTATTTTTATGTTTTTCATGGATTTCAATACTGAGAAAGATGTCACGTTGGCAGTGTTGAAGACTAAAATGTATTGTCTGACCAAATGCAGCAAAAAGAGCAGTAGTGCAAATTCCTCTGTCCTGCTGTACAGGTATCTGCTGTCTTGCACTGAGAGGGAGGCATTATCAGGAGGTGCGTGTAGGAGGCGTCCTGGTTGTCAGGTGACACAGTGGGTCTGTCTCACTGACAAAAGCTGCAGCCAGAAAGGCTGTGGAAATGGAATTGACTTTGGGAGTAGAGCTGTCCCAAGTCCTAAGCACTGCAAAAACTGGTAAACACAGGACATAAATAATTCAAAGCTTTCATTCAGTCCTCTGTGTCAGACAAATGCCACATCAAATGAATATTACACTTAGTTAATTTAAACTTTCCTCCTTTTCTGAAGTTGGTGTCCTCTTCTGCCACCTGTATCTTCTCTATATGGAAAAGTCAGTCAAAGCCTGTGAGGACCCAATGTGCAAGTTGCTTTAACTGTCCATGTTGGCACCAGTCTTTCTGCATGTGATTCCACAGATGTGATTCATTCTGGTTTCCCTGGAAAGGCTGTCTGACCTCACCATCATTATTGTCTCCATTAAACATAGTGTACCGCCTTATTGCACGCAGGAGTAAGTATTCCCACGTGCCGCTATCTAGAAATGACGTGGATGATTCAGGATTTTTTTGCTTAGTTTGTGGTAGCATCCCTTAACAGAGACAGA
Source organism: Crypturellus tataupa (assembly GCA_034781795.1). NCBI lineage: Eukaryota > Metazoa > Chordata > Aves > Tinamiformes > Tinamidae > Crypturellus > Crypturellus tataupa. The sequence goes on from JAWLRI010001095.1 coordinate 1,295,214, forward strand.
TATAATGGTTCTTCCATTTCATATTAAACTCATTTTAATCAGGACAGTTATGCTGGAAATCTTCATTCTGCATAGACATACATGCCTAGTTAACACAATACATCTCATATAAGTCTTCAGGTTGTCATTAGAGACATGCCAGCTGCACAGAAGCTGCTTTAACTGGGGAATGAAATGAGCAGCAGCTAGATGAGAAATCCCTTGCTACGGTAGGACAGTATTTACAGGATTGCCATGGATGTATACATTCAGGATTAAAAAATAAATTATAGACAAGTGTGACATTTATATAATCAGTAATACATTTACTTGTGTATGCTTAAGAAAAGGGGGAGAAGTATTACAGTTCCAGGTGCCTTTGACATTTAAGGTGTAGTAATAAAACTAGCCAACGAGTGAAGTTAAATCTCCACCTTATTTCAGCCTGCCTACGAAAGCCATTGCTTTCTCAGCCCTTAAATCTCCAGGCGATGACCACCTCTGCCTTGCACCACACTTCCTGATCTGGATTATCCTGGTAGGGAGGAAGAGCCAAGCAAGGCAGTCCAGGCAGTATATACCCCTACTGCACTAAGTGGCAGTAATGGCTAGAGTGCTGCTCCCATTATTTGAGTCGTCATTAAGTGTGAGGGCTGGAAATTTTGATCCGATGCACACTTTCCTGCACAAAGTCTGTCGCTTATGGCCTACCTTTCCAGAACTCTAATTATCTAAGAATTAACACCCCACTCTGCAAGACACACCAGGACCACTCCTGGCACTGTGGCTTCAGGAATATGTAGATTTATACAGGCGTCACTGAACTGATTATAGCTGGGCAACATGCTGAGCTTTCTTTAATTTAATTTTTAATAGTGCTTGTCATACCACCAAAGTATAATCAGTACAGTGACATCTGCCGCCCTGGCTTCCCAGGTCTTCCCCAGCTCTAGATCTGATTCTCAACCAATATTTAACTTGCCAATATAAGCATTTAAAAAGGCACACACAATTTCTTGATCTTGGAATGCAGTTATCAGTCTAACTAGAAGGATATTTTTGTTATTGGCCCATTTCTGCCTTACGCACAAGCCAAGCCCCTGTACCCTGTTGCCTGTTGGCTTCTACCTAGTTGCCAAGCAAAACTAACATTAATAGTTTTCTTTACAAACATAAATGAAACCTTTGTTGAAGCGAAAAAAAAGGAAAAAGATTAAAGCTGCTATGTTCTGTAATCTTCTTATGTCAGGTACATATTTTCCCTTTCATTTAGAAACATCATTTCTGCGGTGTAGAAGGTGAGAATGGGTTTTGTCTTGTTATTAATGTTATTTTTTGTCCTTCATATTAAAACAGATATTAGATCCAACAGATACATATTAAATGTTGTGTGGAATTTTCCAACCTGCTTTCCCTCCATCCCCAGATAATTGTTACACCAACTACTGAGACCGTGGAAACAATTTCCCTACAGTTCACTCAGCAATACCAACAGACGCTGCCTGCTTGGTTCACTGACAATTTCTTTCATACTTTAACAATTATTTCTTTTCATTTAGCACCTTAATGAAAACTAATGTGTGAGATAAAACTTTAAATTAGAGTAAAAGTGCTCTTATATTATAATTGACACTGAACTTAGCAGTTAAATGTATTAAGAATTAAAATTTTATGTATTTTTAATTGTACCTTTAATAAGTGAAGAATATAGTTTGTCAGTTAAATATATAGTGAATTGTTTAGTTATTGCATTAAGTCTTTAATTTTAAGGAATTCAATTACCTGCAGGGAGATAGAGACCATATTATGGCAAAAAATACACAAAGATTACTTTTTATCCATTTTCCTTTCTATAATGAAAATTTTAATCAAAAAAATTTTGTCAGATCAAACTTTTTAATTATTCACATCTGTTAAAAGTACATGATGGAATCATCTATCTTCCAGGGAACAAACTTAGGAAATCTATTTTAAGTCTCTCTGGCATTCAGCATATAAACCAGTGTTATATGACGGAAGATATTTCATCTCCGATAGCCCTAACATAGTTTGAACATGAAGTCTGCATAACTTCTGCTATTAGAAATTCGATTTTTCTCTCTAGTGTATTCCTGGATTCACTCATAATTCGTGCACTCAGAGTGATAACGTGTTAAACCAGTCGCTTTCCTTGGATGAGAGACAGATTGTACACCCAGCCCCATGGCACCTGAATCACGGTTGTTTTCAAAAGGGAGGAGGCAGTTCCTGCGCATTTAGGGAAAAGAAATACAGGGTTTGGCTTTAAGGCAGACATCTGGAAAGCCTTGCTGTTCCTTCTAGCTGGCATGGCAGCAGGGAGGGCCAGGTGTTTTCAGCCGCATGCCTTCCTCTCTGGCTTTGGAGCTCTTGGACTTGGCTTCTTCCTCTCCTCAGAGGTCTCGCTAGGGGCCCTGCCAGATGTTTCCATCCTCCTGTGCTCGCCACACGCAGCAGCGAGTTGTGCCGGGACTGCGCAATGCCGGTGTACTGGGGGAGGGAACCAGAGGGCAAGCACAAGGGGAAAGATATGTAAATAGGGGGACAAAAAGGCCATTCCACACATGGTAGGAGTGACTGCTTCTTTTCAATTCTGTATTTCCTGTCGGTCTGCCTGTGGTCTGACAGTGGCTGTGCTGCCAGTTAGTAATTCCCATGCATAAATAAGGTCGTATCACATGCAATCCATGTCAAGGAACATCATCTGCTATTAGCAAATGGATTAGTATCTAGGTACTAAATGATGATTCAAGATTAGGACACTGAGGGCATATCTATCAAATGCAGTATGGAAAGTCCTGTTCTGTTCTCTAGGTAATAGCTCAAGAGTCTGAGGGAATGAAGTTGGCAAGTTTTGAGTACAAAACATTTGGGAAAGCAGCAGACACTTCCAGGGAGAAACCTGCGCCCTGGTGACACCAGGAAGATTTTTGCTATTCTCTTCCACAGGACCAGGGTGCCTGCTCCGATTTTGACAGGCAATAGATTGAACTAACAACAGTAATTAAAGAAGCCACCCCTGAAAAAAAAAAAAAACAGTTCTGTTCCGTGGAGCAGCAGACACAAGAGTTGCAAGACACAAGAGAGCAAGAGTTTCCTCTCCAGATCCGTACCCACACTGGCCAGAGGAATGCTGCCAAAACAGCCCCGCGAAAGCGAGCCAAGCACAGTTTCAGCGAGGGCAAAACGATGCGGGTCCTACCTACCGCATCCCTCTAATTATTGCAATTATATATACCAGAAATGTGCATACGTGTATCAGAGACTCACGTGTAAGTGTTCTTGTGGCACTGTGTGTTTTCCAAGGCTTTCCAAGGCCTCTCGCCGGCTGTTTTCAGCATTGAATGGAAAAGGGCTTGCCATGAAACACAGTCAATCGTGCTTGAGGATTTCACCGTTTAGAGTAAGTGCTATACTGTGTCCTTCATGGAGGTCAGGACAGTCCTGAAGCAGTGATGTCCAAAGAACACAGAAGACTATTCCAGGACATCTTTAGACACCCAACTAGACAGCTGCTGGGTAATCTCTACTTATGGAAGATAGAGGAAAGCTCTCCAAGTTCCCTGCACTCTGTAGGGATCTTACACACTCTCCAACTCTGAACCAACCCAAGCTGGATGGGAGTAATTTTGCACTACAGCAATACCAGTAAATCCTGAAGTCAAGAGATTTTCTCTTATCCCTTTGTAGATCCATTGGATTCTTAAGAGTTATTATTTGCCTATGACTAAGTGAAAAGGCACGTCTGCTCCCCGATGCAGTCCTGCTGTCCTTACTGTACAGACAGAGGCACTTGCTAGAACGCTGTTGTCTTCTCCTGCACCTGGGAGCCCTGTTTCCATCCCAGTGCGTGGAAACAGTGTTTCTGGACATACAGCTTGGAAATCCTTGTAGGAAGTTGAATATTCAGGACTGTTTTAATATAAGCTTTCTGCTACACCCATCCCCTAATAATAATAGAGCCTTGTCATGCTTTGCAAGACATTTTTAATATTTAGGTTGGGAGCTGTGCAGTGCCACCCATGCAGTAACTTAGTATTTATCGTGCAAGGTGGCAGCAGGATATACCCGTGCAGGGTGGCACGATGGCAGCGGCGCGGGGTGATGCTGCGGCGAGGCGGTTGGGAGGCAGCCGCCCTGTGTCTGGGGGACATTCTGCTGGCTTCGCGCTCCGGCATGGGGTGGTCTCGCTGCTAGGCATAGCAAAAAAAGGAAAAGGAAAAAGAAAAGTACTTTGTTTGGAGTACTTAGTTGCCTTCACTTCGGATTTGGGCCTCTGCTCCAATTAACTGGTGGCACCAAATTGCCCAATAGGCAAAATGTATTTAACCCTTGCCTCATGTCATTTAAGTAGGCGGCTACTTGCCTATGCAGTTTTATTTATGGTGCTTATTTCAAAGATTGATGGCAGACGGCTATGGGGACTAAAGCAATTGATGAAGGCTGGTGGCATTTTGTCAGCTGACTGGGTGATGGGAATGTATTGCCTGCGTTTAAACTGTTTTTGTGGGAATAAATCATTGTTGATGCCAAAAATCATCTTTGGCCCCTTTCAACTGATTGCGGGAAGTGGCCAGGGAGGGCGTTTGCTTAAGCAGCCAGCAACTTTTTTCAAGGAGCAGATGCTTAGCCTCAATAAAATCTTTCTCAGCAGTGCTATGTAAGTATTTAAAGCTTTATTGAAGTAGCCGAATTCTGTTCGTGACAAAGTTAAGGACAAAAGCATTTTTCTCCTCCTTGAATGTTCTATAAAAAGTAAGTACATGGTGAGCACCTGTGGGGCAGTTTTCAATATGGATGTGAAGGAAGGCTTTGTGCCTTTGTGTCCTAATTCTTGTCCCTTTTAAAGGGAATTAACTGGCAGGACTGAAAGCTTCTCCACCTGTTTTTGATTTTTCCAACTCTAGTCCACCTGAGTTGGGTAAGCAGCTGCTTTGACGAGCAGAGTTTTCGGAATCATCTGTGTTGTTTCTTCACCGTACCTATTTAAATGCTCTAAATGGAAGTGTTCTCCACCTAAAAACTTTTTGCAGGTGTGTTTCCTAAGGTGTGCCTGCTCTGTGTCAGTGCTCAAAAACAGGGACTAACTGCTTTGCTCTTCAAGTCTCTGAAGTGTTTCAACAAGTGACCTCTTCTAGCCCTAAGGCAACTACTTTCTTCTGTTAAAACCTGTTACCTGTAGGGCTTCTACTTTTCCACGACTTAGTTGTGTGTTGGAGGTCCACAATGAAAAACACCACTTTTAAAATATGCTGTAAGTGCCTGTATGTACAGACGCAGGACAGGTGAGCCCATGAGCTTTGCAGGTCAGTATGTTATTGTACCGTCTTCCTCTCCTGGGATATTTTTTGCTACTTTGAACTTTGATTTCTGTTCAGTATGGTGATATTATGTAACAAGAAAATTGCTCTTTAAGGCAGAAAGGGGCTAAATCAGTTTGATGATCAGTTTCATGTTGAGCTGGAGGATGATTTTCACTGCCAGGTTTATTGCAGGTTTGTGTGGGATTGTTTTAAGTTTTGGAAATAAGTTCATTACGACAATCAGCTTTTCCTAATTTTTAGGGTCTCCACTTCATGCTTAATGATACTGGGCATGAATGTTAATAGATGCTTGCTTCTGCAAGGTGTGTTTTAAGACTTCCTTTTTTTTTCCTTTTGTGCCAAACTATGTCAAACCGATACACTGGTATTTCTAAAGGGCTGTAGGATAAAGCCACATCTGGGTCTTGCTTACATTTGGGGTGTATTTCTTGAAAATGGCTTGACGTTTAGGCTCTTTACATTGCCACTAACATGCGTCATGTCAGGTTACATCAGACTGTGTTACATCACATGGCTTCATGGGACTTGACGTGCCCTGACATACTACAATGTATATGTCTCCTTAAATCAGAGATTCATAGAAATGCAAGTTAATAAGGGTAATAATGCACAAAGCACGAGGATTATAATGCTGACTCTGGTGAAGTTTTAGGTTTCTGGCACACCTTAAACTTCCGGCTTGTGACATTATGTAAGGATACATTTGTGGCCAGGTCAAAGAATGCTTTTGTGATGCCTTCCTGCAAATGTGTTGAGAATGCAATAATGTAACAGTTCAGGTATTGCTATCCTAAATGATTCAGTTTGTCAGGTAATGTTCTAATTCATGTAATATTCTAATTTTGCCTTTTTCTAATTTGTTATTTTGTAGCATTGGGGAAGAGGTGAAGAGGTGCATTTAGGTGACTTATGACTTTGATTGCAAAGTTTCGCTTTGCATCTCTTGTGTTACCCTGTATCTGTTCTGCCATCTTGTAATCTGCAAGTTCAATAATTAATTGAACTACGAAACATCCATGTGTGGCCGAGTGACTCTGTGTTATGTTTTCTTCAGCTTCCTGTGTTTCTGATGAATGCTTGCTGAAGTGGTGGTTTTAGCTCTTCCTTAACAGCTTCACTTTCTATGCTGATGTCTCATGGGGAAACTCTTCATTGCTTTGGAAGAAAATGCAGGCAAGATCTTAAATGGAGTGTAGGGACAAAGGAAAGGAAGTCCTTCACTTCAAGGCATGAATGAAGGATTCTTTCATCTTTGGAGGAACAGCTGCTCTCGATGTTTAAAGCTCATCTCCCTTCTCTCCTCCACTCCTGCAGCTGGAGTCCTAGTTCTCTCTGTGTGTTTCCACACTACCAGGCACCTGTCAGACTGAGGCTTATGTAACAGGAAGAAATGGACATGAAATAGTCCTGAGGCTCTTGAGCTTGTTTGTGGGACGAGCAGGGCTTGAATCCCAGCAATCTCACTAAGTAATGCCGTGCTGCTGACTTAATTCAGCCAGGTCGCTTGCAAAGAGGAGATGACTGAAGCAAAGCAGTGTGCACAGGGCCTGCTCTTCACTGGTCTGTGCACCTCTACCCTTTGTATGGCCTAAGAGCATGTTGTTGAGATACTTTATTTGTGTACAGATTTATTTCAGTAAACCCTGAGAATCTCTGCGCACTATGAAATATGAGGCAGCAAGAGGGGGCTTAAATGCTCAAGGACAGTCTGTTATTAGTAGCAGTCTGAGTATCAGGGAATGTTAGCCCTGCTACTCAGACTGCTACTAATAACGCTGAATTATGTGCTACTCTATATGCACGTGGTTAGATGAGGAAACTATTCAAAGTTATCTGGGCTTTGGGTGCATTGGATTGAAATCTCCTAAGAATGTTTCTGTGATACTTGTTTTTCTAATTTACATGGTTAGAACTCCTGAAACTCTAGGTTTAGTATTGCAGCTGTTGTGGCAATTAGGTTTTTTGCTCCTAGTCTCTAGGCAGTTATGCCCTGTGGCTTTGCCTGTCCTGCTGTTAATTTGGATAAGGGGGTGTATTTCATTCTCTGTCTTTCTAGCCCTGAATTCAGATTTCTTGAAGAAACCATAGCATAGCACTATATTCATAGGAATATGATGATGCACCCAGGCCTTGTCCCAGTCTGTGTTCAGGAAAGAGTCAGAGTGCTCATTAGAAGAGGGTGCTACCGGGCTCGCCTGCTGCCACGGTTCAGGATGCTCTGTGTGCGTGGCATAGTGATGAAATTGATGTGCTTGAATTTCAAGGTCCTTGACTAAACTGAATGGGTAACCATGCAGCCTGCATTTCCGGTTAGCAGGCATAGCTAGGGAAAGTACAGGGCTGTAGTACTTCAGTGTGAGATTCAAACCGTTTATTTACATCCTGGATTTTAGCATCCACTCAGTCTTGTTGGTCATATCAATCCTAATTTATGTTCAAATCATAGAATTGTAAAGATTGGAAGGAACCTTTAGACATCTATTCCAACCATCCTGCACACGCAGGGTCACCTAGAGCATGTGGCACAGGACCATGCCCAAGCAGGCTATGAAGATCTCCAGAGAGGAAGACTCCACAACCTCTCTGAGCAGCCTGTTCCAGTGCTCTGGCACCCTCACTGTCAATAATTTTTTCCTTAAGTTCCTGTGGAACTTTTGGTGTTTCAATCTGTGGCCATTTCCTCTAGCTCTGTCAGTGGTCACCACTGAAAAGGGGCTGGCCTCATCCCTTTCCCTCCCTCTCTTGAGGTACTTGTACGCACTAATTAGATCCCCTCTCAGCCTTCTCTTCTCCAGATTGAACAGGTCCAGCTCCCTCAGTCTCTCCTTATAGGGCATATGTTCCAGGTCCCTGATCATCTTCGTGGCCCTGCGCTGGACTCTCTCCAGCAGCTCCACATCCCTCTTGTACTGGGAAGCCCAGAACTGGACACAGTGCTCCAGACGTGGCCTCACCAGGGCTGAGCAGAGGGGCAGGATCCCCTCCCTCGACCTGCTGGAGACGCTCCTCTTAATGCACCCC